>CATIWO010072648.1:0-41249 GCA_949673435.1 Macaranga tanarius | reverse complement strand
AAGTTAAACAAATAATTAGTTATTATTTAAATTCGAATTTAATTTTGAAAAAATTTAAATTCGTGATTTAAATTATAATAAATAATTAATTTGTTATATTTTCTTATTGGATAAGGAAATAATCTGTAAAGGATTTTTAATAAGGATTTAGTTAAAATTATAAATTCCTTATCTGATAAGGATTTGAATTTAAATTGTTATTATTTAAAAGAGTTTTAAATATATAATAATTAAAATTCATTTTTAACTAAAACCCTAGCAGACTAATATATATATATGTATTACATGTAAGGGTTACATAAGTGTGCGTCATATATATATTTTGGTCGTCTTTACATTGAATACACAGAAATATTGAGAGAGAAAAGAAAAACCCTAGATTCATTTTTGAGAAAAACGAATTTGAACTAGCATTCAACAAGATTGTTCATTTTGTTTGTTCGTGTGTGGATACTTGTAGAGGGTGGTCATTTTTTAGAAAGGCAGCACCTTTGAAGATCCGAATAAACCAATACGTAGTATCTGAAGATTTGACGAATAGATCTACAAGAGGTAAGTTTCGTTTACTTTTCCTTCGATTTTTATGAAATGCATGTGATCCTTGGTGGGTTAAGGGTTATAAAATTTTAATTTCTGTTGCGTTTATGTTCCAATTCGATTGGGATATTCTACCCGAAACCCAACAACACACTTACCAAAATTACATTTATAAGGTAAAATGTGCACCCAGCTCCTGGCATCAGCTATACACACTTACCAAACTTACATTTATAAGGTAAAATGTACATCCTGCCCCTAATATTGGCTATTCATATATACCAAACTTCACCATGCTCCAGACATAGACTTACTATCACCTTATAAATCATCAATGCCATTTTGACTTAAACATTCTTATTGAAATTTTCCAAAAGTATTCTCATAATTAATTTAATTAAAATATTTCATATCTTTAGTCTCAATGTCGGAGACTTAAAAGTTTATCGGATGTTATCATAGCGTATGTCTGAATAAACTTGTAATCGTTAATCTTACACCTTTTGGTTGGTTAAAATTATATTCATTATCAAACTTAAGTATTAATCTGTAACCATACAGTTACATATATCTGTAACTCAATCACATTTATCTTAATGAATCTGGTTTCGTTTAACTCATTTTAGTTCGATTTAAGTGATTTAGGTGTTTGTTTATATAGGTGTTGGCATGTTTCTGGTTGAGTTTAGTTTGTAAAATTTTACATTTAAGCCTATTTTATCATATACACTAGCCACTGAGGTACCTCCTCAGTACAGGGGCACTGCCTCAGTGCCACTAAGGCCCATCTCTATATTGAGGTGCCTCCTCAGTACTAAGGTGTCGCCTTAGCACTGAGACGCCTCCTCTGCTTGCTAAGGCGTTGCCTTAATGCCACTAAAGCGCCGCCTAATCATTCAGGCATCATCTGAATGCATCACAGATGTATTATGCACTCAAAATTTGATAGAATTACAACCAAAATCTAAATTTTTACCACCAATTATTTCATAAAACCCCACAACATATATTTCAGTTATTTTAGCTCATGTATAACTTTATAATATATACAATTAACTTTAAATTCATACAACATAACAATATTAAAATCTTCACAAAAAGAATTGAAATCAAGAAAACTAACTAAAGAAAAGTTCACTCACAAGATTTAAGCTCTGATATCTTTGAATTCTTAAAAGTTGAAAACCCTAGTTACAGTAATCTTCTTCTTCTTTAAAAATGGTAGCCTCTCCTCTTCCTTATCTTCTTCTTCATTTATATTAAAATGCAACTTCTTCTTCTTTTTTTCTTTAATCCTGTAAGTTTTAACACATCACTCATAAGTCGTTATACAACTTTCTTCTTTCAATTTGATCCTTGATCACTTCCATGTATATCTAAATTTTTAAACTTGATTTTATTCTTATTATATCTTCCATATCAATTTTATCCAAATTAATAATATTCAATTATATTCAATTAACCCTTTTATTCTATTAAATTATTTCTGAAGACACGGATGTTACAGTTAGATTTATTGGTTTAGTAGAATTAAATCTTTATTAGACTTCTTAAGGATATTTTTTTTTTATTTTTTTTTATTTGTATTTTTACATATTTTATTCATTGTTTTCTAACCATTTCGAAATTTTAAGTATTGTAAGGACTAATAATTACTAGGCTTGCTTAATGGGTCTATATAGTGGGCCTTTGATTTAGTTTGTTTATTTTGTAATATTGGGCTTTATTTATTTTCTTTTTTTATGGGCTTGGACTAACTTTTTTTTTATTTTGCAGATTATTAAGTTATAGAGTTGGGCTTTATACAAGCCTATTAAAATTGGGCTTGTTAGTTAGGATATTTAATTTGCATTTTTATTTTGGATTGTAATTCCTTTCTCCTCCCTCTATTTCTTTAGTATATGTTAAGTTAGGACTTTTATTTTATTTTATGAGTTGTACTCTTTTCTTCTCACTCCCTTCTTTGAATGTTTTTATTATTTGCTGTGACATGACTTTACTTAATAAATTAGTGTCATGTGTAAATTTGATAATTACTAAAATAATATATATGTAAATTATTAACATGTTTATAAATTTACTGTGAAATTGCATATTGCATGTAATAAGGAATTAATTAAAAAATAAATATTTATAATGGATAGAATATAAATAAAGGTGGTTGTTGAGCCTCTATGAAATCCAGTTGCCACAGTATTTAGTTTTCCAGTTATTACCCAGGTGGCAACTCCTTATCCGACTCTAGCCTTTACGGCTAGTTTTGTACTCTCAAGTAAGTTACAAAGTCTGCACAGTATCGTGGTTGCTAAATACTTAGGCACGCACTAAACCCCGCCGCCTACTGTATCAATGGTTATAATTAAATAAAAATTAATTATAATATTTTTCTATATATATATATATATATATGAGTTGTGGTTGCCAAATACTTAGACGTGTACTAAACCCCACCGCTTACAGTATCAATAGTTATAATTCAAAAAAATTAATTATAATAGTTATATATATATATATATATATATATATATATAATATTAATATTAATTTACCAAATGAATCTAGCTGGTTCTGATACCAATAGACCCTAAGTTCTAAGAGGTGAAAGAGATACAATATAAAAGAAAATGACTAGTTTTATAGAATTTCTGATGTGTAAGATCCCTGTTCAGGGCAAGTACAGAACATACATTCTGTTACTTAAAATAAAAATGATATAAGACACAAAATTGAAAAAAATGTACCTTTATTAATGTTTGGAAATAATTCACAAAATATGTAAATTATGGAGATATAGATCCCTATAGGGGATGGTCATATTGTTTGGAAATGTTAGATTTATAGAGGTTCAAGACTTGTACAAATCTAAACAATCAAAATTTTAAGTTTTCTCTCTGAGAAAGGCTCGCAGAAAAACTTTAAAAGATTTGTTGCAGAGAGGCCTTGTTTATATAAAGGCTTGGAAGGGAAATGCTGTCATTCTTCCCTCCTCTATAAGTACTATTTCACATTGGAAAGCAATGGTCTTTTATTGCTTTTCACACGTGGTAGGTGTTGATAGAGCTAATGGAGATAGTAAGGTGTCTCTTTTCTTTATTATTCTACTTTTTTGAAATGGCAGACATGATAAAGATGCTTCTGTCTTTTACTAGCTAATAATTTTACTTTTTTTAAGTCTGCCTTTATTAGGTGGCAGTAGACCCTTTGAGTACAATAATGTATTACAAGATGGAAAATACAAAATAATTATTATTTTGAAATTTTACTGCTTAATTTGTAGGAAAATTTTAAAGCAGTCATCTTCATTATCATTGCCGAAGTCCATGATAGGCTCGAAAGAACTTGAGCTAGCTGATGATGAAGCTAGTTTGGATGAGCTTGGCTTAGTGCCAGAAGATTTATTTTTCATTATTTGAATAATTTGAAAAAAAATCATCTTTTGACTATGCAGCAGCTAGTCGAGGCATAATGAAGGACTTATGTGCTAAAAATATTATAGTCTCCTTCAGGCATGGAAGAAGATTATTTTTAACCAACCAATTTTGGACTACTATGATGGTGATCTTATCTTTGAAGGCAAAATCATCGCACCATTTGACTTTAAATCTTCTAGTTAAGATGCATTGTCCATACTATATATTATTATAATGAAAATACTATACACATATCTAGGATAGAAAGAATTTTGAATAGAAAATGAGGAAAGGGTTAAATCTTTTTTCATTTTCTAAAGGTTTGTAATGGGAATTAAAAAGTTCAACATAAGGTTTTACTTCAGGGATAAGTGTTTCATAAATATTTCCAAAGTAATTCCACTATTGAATGAACTAAAAAGGGAGTTTGAAAGTTTGGAATTTTTTTATCAAAATAGAATAATATCCATCATTTTGAATAACGGAGTTATACCAAACTTGTTGATAGTCCCAATAATTATAATATTAGCAATGAGGAAGTCAGGTATGGAGGTCAGCAGGACATGACTTTAACCCATTCAGATCTTTTTCCCCTTCTATTGGATGAATGATCTTTTAGATGGTGTGAGTTGAATGAGATGGATTTGAATGTTTTTCATCCTTTTTGAAATGTTTGAATTTGGTAGAGCCAGTTACTTCCAAAACTGCTTGGTAAAAAGATTGGGGTTTTAATTTATCCCAAGATTTATAATACCATCCTTTCGAAAATAATTTTAAAACTGCCTTGGAGGGTTTTTTATTATAAAATCCTTCCTCCATGGTTATAATATTCTGAAAATGAATTTTTTCAAGATATTTTGAGCTTGGTCTCAAAACCTTCTTTTGTGGTAAAATAAGTTAAGAACAAATTGGGTTTGAAATAATTTAAGATGGGTTTTATGGAGAAGAAATCTTCATCTTTATTTTAAAAATGAACAGAGGAGCCTTACCTTTATCCTCTTTTGAGGATGATGATGTTTGAGCCAAAGCTTGAGAGACCTGTGATAAGTTTTTAAGAGCCAGAATTAATTCTAGTAATTAGATGAGTTGTTCAACCTATATTTGGATTTGAGCCTATTTTTAGGCCTTAGGGTTTTCCTTTTCAAGGACAATGTCCATCCAGGATTTTACTAATTGGGCTAAAGAAGGTTTGAAAAGTTTTGGTATTTGGGCTTAGGATTTCCCTCACCTTAGGTTGGAGTGGTGTTTGTAGGGCCTTTGCCCTTATCTTTCGATCTTCTAGGCATTATGACCTGTTTTGGAGAAATTCTCTTATTAGAAATTCAGGAATAGAATTTGTATCTCTTTTTATATATATTCAATACTAAAATTAAATATAAAAAGGATAGCTTGCCATCGGGTAAAAAATTAATTTAATGCAATATTTTGAACATTTTTTTTGTAAAACTTCTTTTGTAGATTTGTAATCAATCCTTAAAAGAAATTTTTAGTTCAAAAGATCACTTTGAAATTTGGTTATACATAAAACAATTAAAACAATTTCTTTTTCAATAGTAGAATAATTCTTTTAACAATCATTTCAGTGTGCAGATGTAAATTGGACTTTGCATTCTCACCCATTTTGGATCTATTTTAGGATTCTCCTATATCCTAATTATGAAGCATCAATTTTCACTATCTTAGGAGCTGATGGATAGGGGTGGACATTTTCTGACTGAACCGATTAGACCAATCGAAACTGAACCAAAAATTGACAGCGATTCAATTTTTGAAATAAAAAGATGTCGGTTCGGTTAGAGAATAAAAATACTCAGTTTTAAGAAGGTTAATTCAAAGTATGCTCCTTGCAATCCGAACCGCCCAAATTTCTAATTTTTATATACATGTAAAATGACATCGTTTTACATGTATGTGGTAGTGTATATATATATATATATATATATAAAGCCTTTAACCCTCTGAGTCTTCTCAATTTTCTATATAAACTCTCACTCTCTGAGTCTCTTCTCTTCTCAATTTTCTATATAAACTCTCACTCTCTGAGTCTTTCTCTTGCTTCCATGTCATACGGGTTTAAACTTTAAATCATATCTAGTCATTTTCATATTGTAATCTGTTAATCTATACATAGTTTATAACCTTGAGTCCTCAAGTGACAAAGGAATCGTGTTGATTTTCTCATTGCCATTGTCTATGCTTTGATATTTCTTATCGAAAGTGAGGAAAATCAATATGCATGTAATCTAGTAAATATCTTATAACCATATTTGTTTTGTGAAACATAACTTTCTATATTTTTCTCTTATTTTGTGAATTCTGATCTATTTTATGCTTGAATCCATATCTGCATTTCTTAATCTCATATCGAGTTCTAAAGGTGGAAGCTTTTTTTAAGCATAACTCATTATGGTGGAAGCCATTTTCAAATATGCATATTGATATTTGACACTGTATGTGAGGAAATCTAAATATTCATTTAAATATAAGCAAGCTAGTAAATATCTTGAAATCATATATAAATGATTCTATAATTTCCTATAATTATGTGAATTCTAGATCATGATCTCTATTGTGTATTTATTTCTTCTTTTTTTTTAGAACGATGCAACTACAAATTTTGTAATTTCCTACAATTATGTGAATTCTAGATCATGATCTCTATTATGTATTTATTTCTTCTTTTTTTGGAACGATGCAATTACATCCTTTGTTTGGTTTTGCTAGTTGTTGATCTCAAATTGAGATCTAAAGGTGAAAGCTATTTGAGTAAAAGAACTTAAATTTGCTACTCTTTTAAGTGGAGTTTAAATTTGTCACTCGATCCTCTAGGGGATTTGCATAACTCATCTCCTATTAAAGGTATTAAAGTTTTATGACTTAATTTTTTCACTATGGTTCAATTTCAATCAATTGATTAATTTCGTTCTTTAATCTGTGTATGTGATATTGTAATTTCTTTTATAGATGGAAAATAGTAATGGTATAGGCAGTGGTAATAGTAATATTGCTACTGCCACTATTGAATCAGTACCACAATAACTAGTGGTGGAGGCTAAAAATCAGCCTAATGTTACTGCCAAAAAATAAAAGGAGACTGAGTCCCATTCTAAGGCATGAGAGCATTTTGAGAAGATAAAGGATGAGACTGGCATAGTGGTACAAGCTAAGTGTATTTGTTGTTTTAAAATATTTAACTATTACTCAAAAAAGCATAGCACTTCATCAATTAGAAATCATATGCTAAATTGTTTGAAAAACCCTCACCCAAAAGAAAACAGACAAATACTCTTACCTTTTTAACCTTCTGTGAATGTCTCTGACTCTTATTTGTATGATTTTGTGGATGTGATTAGAACTTGGAAATTTAATTAAGATGAAATTAAAAATGTACTTACACAGATGATACTTATTGATGAGTTGCCTTTCAAGTTTGTGGAAGCTCAGGGCTTTAAAAAGTTCATGTCAATTGCATATCCTATGTTTAAAATTCTTCTCAAAGGATAATTACTAGAGACTATTGTACTCATTATCTTGAGGAAAGGTCCAAGTTGAAAGCTTTTTTTAAGGAACACCGTCAAAGAGTCAGCCTAACAACTGACTCTTGGATTTCAATTCGAAGAATAAACTATATGTGCATAACTGTACACTTCATTAATGATGAGTGGAAGCTTCAAAAAGAATTATTTTTTTGTTCCTATAACATCTCATAAGGGGGAGTATATTGGTAAGGCATTAGAGACATATTTGCTTAAGTGGGGAATAAAGAATGTTTTTACTGTCACACTTGATAATGCTGCTTCAAATAATATTGCAATAAGTTTTTTTTAAAAAGAAACTTTTATGTTGGGGGACCACTGCAGTTAGATGTAAGTATGTGCATATGCGATGTATAGCACATATTTTGAATCTTATTGTTAATGAGGGGCTTAAAGAGTCTAGCATTTCTGTTAAGAGGGTGATGGAGGCTATGAGATATATTAGAAATTCACCTCAAGGTTGTCCAAATTTAAAGAGTTTTTTATTTACTTGGCATTGAGTTTAAGGTTGTATTGAGTATTGATGTTTCAACTAGGTGGAACTCTACATATTTGATGCTACAAACTGCTTGTGTTTATGAAAAAGTTTTTAAAAAGTATGATGAATGTGAACCAGCTTTCAGATATAATACTGGTGATGATATTCCTGATTATCTTGATTGGATTATTGTTCAACAACTGGTTGATTTTTTGAAGTTTTTTTATGAAATGACATTGAGGATATCAGGATCACTGTATGTTATTGCCAACATATTTTTTTTTCAAAAATATCTGATCTGTTTTGTGTTCTTAATGATTGGATGAACTTTGATGATGCTTCCAAAAGGTCAATGGGCTTTTTAATGAAAAGTAAATTTAATAGTATTGGGGTAATCCAAATAAAATGAATATGTTAATTTTCATTGCTAATGTTTTAGATCCTAGAAACAAGGTGAAATTTATGGAATTTTTTTTGACATAAATTCATGGTGAATCTATTGGTGTAAGCTTGTTCTTTTATATCAAATTCTCAATCTATAAACTTTTTAATGATTACATTGCATTATATTGATCTACTATTGCTAGTGAATCTATATCTCAAAATATCAGCTTACTTACTATATTTGATTCTTTGAATGTTGCATCTGGTACCAAGATGTCTATGTTGAAAGTAAAATTTAAGAAACAAAAAATGAAATTTGGTTTAGGTGGAAGCAAGCGATCGAAATTGATATTTATTTAAGTTAATTTTGGAGGATATGGGGACTTTTAATGTGCTTCAATGGTGGAAGCTTAATAGTGAAAGGTACCTAATCCTATCAAGATTGGCTCATGATGTATTAGTTTTTCCAATATTCACAGTTGCATCAGAATCTACTTTTAGCACTAGTGGTAGGGTCTTAGATGTCTTTAGGAATTTGTTGACTCCTAAAATTATTGAGACTTTGATTTGCACTCAGGATTGGCTAAGGTTGGCTGACAAGCCAATTTCTATTAAGGAGGCACTTAAAGATTTAGAGGTATTTAAGAAGGGTAATAATATTATAGTTTTTTTAATTCAGTTTAATTTAATTTTTATTAGTCAATTGTTATTGATTATAATAATATTTTTTAAAAATTTTCTTAGCAGACTTAGCCATTGTATGCATTTGCCCTAATCTTGCATTATAAAATCAAAGTATTTTTAACTGATAGTGGCAGTTATTGCTTTCCTTGCAATATGTGAATTCCGTACAATAGTAGCAATAACATCTACTGTCCTTGTAATATGCTGACCCTTTTTAAAATAATTTTGCTTAACATTTTTTTTTTTGAAATTTCACTTTATTCTTTATTTTTTCATATGTGCCTATGGTGTTGTTGCTTTGCATTTTCTCCTAACCTGCTTTTTTTTTTTTTTTTTGGCTTTGTTGCACCTTGGCTGTGAGTCTGTGATCATTGCATGTTGTGCCTTAGTTTGTATTTGTTGCAACAACTCTACTTGATGTTGACTGATGTGTTATAAATTCATTGGCCATTTTTTAAGTTTCTATGATATACAAACTTAAGTGCCTATGGTATTGTTGCTCAATGGGGTTGTGATGATGTTTTTACCTCATTTAGTTCTAATTATGTAAAAATGCTTGCCTTAATTTTTTTGCTAACTATTTTTTGGATGTTTCTAGAAATAAAGATGCATCTTTTATGTGATTTGAAAAGTATAGTATTTGAGCCCTTTCTCTTGCTCTTTATAATAAGCTGTATTCATTTTTTGACCAAACCGACCATTCATCTTGAATATTATCTTAATTCTGATTTTTCTTTGTGTTGATGTTGCTTTCTTATATTGCTATAATACTATTGTTATCTTATATTACTATTGTTATTTCTATTGCTTTCTTATATTGCTAGTATTGTTTCTATTGATGACTTGTTGTTTCCCTTTTAATTCTAATTTGTGACTGACTTGTGACTTGTGAGGTTATGATGATGCTTCCACTAAAATATTTTTGAGTTTCCATAAATATTGGCCTTTTTTTCTTTGGTGACAATTATTTGTTGCTAGAATATGGAATAGCTTAATTTTTTATGTGACTTGAGAACATGCAATCTGAGCCTCTATTTTTAGCTTGCAATATGCATTACATATTGATATGACTCTTTTTTTCTTCTCATTTGATTTTTTTGAAAATGAATGTTGGAAGTACTTCTCATTACATTTTTTGGCGCATGAATTGTTAATATTTTTTTTGCAGAACCTGCCATGATATTTTTTGCTGGAAGCATTCATAATATATAGCTAACTTAGTGACAGAATTTATTCATGCCTCAACTCCTTTTTTTGGTGGAAGTACAGTGTTTATATACTTGTACACTTGTAGTTCTATAAAAGATAAAAAGTTGTAATTAATATACAAGTGAGGCCTTTTTTTGTATTTAAATGCATAGTTATGCATTTTATTTTATATTTCAATGCATAGTTATGTATTTTTATATATTTTGTAACTTATAACAGTTTAAGTTTTAATAGATAGTTTAGGGACAGTGATGTTAATATACTTTTTATACATTATAATACCAATTTTTTATACTTTGTACCTAAAGTATTTAGGCCCAGCCCGTGGAGGCCCAATCTAACCAGCCGATCTAAAATTTTTGATAATTTTCGATCTGCCGAACTAACTTTTATTTATTTCTTCTCGGTTCAGTTCGGTCTATATTAAACAATCTTCAAAATTGATTAGTTGCCACATTTTTATATCTAAACCGACCCGAACCGTCTGACGCCTGCCCCTACTGATGGATCAACTATATGCGAGCATGGTATTTCTAAAACCTATTTTTTAATTATTTGGACAATTTCAGTATGATGGTCTGACCAAGGTATTAGATTCTTCTTCAACCTATCATGCAATAGTTTTGCTAGACAGTTAATAATTGGACAAAAATCTAAAATATAGTTTAGACTGCTAAAAAACCTCTACAATTGAGTTTTGTCTAAGATCTTGTCAGGAAATTTAGATGCAAAGGCAAAGGATCTTTCAATTAGTTTAATGGTTTCTTAAGTGATATAATGACCTAAAAACCAAACACGAGTTTGAAAAAGAGAAATGTTGGATTTTGAAACTACTAAACCATTTTTCTTTGCAACATGGAAAAAGGTTTGTAGATGTTTAAAATCTTGTTCAAGCGAGTTTGATTAAATAAGAATATCATCAATGTAAACGATGCAAAATTTGGAATAAGAATTGAAAATATCATTCATAATCCTCTGGAATTTTGATAGAGCATTTTTTAAGCCAAAAGGCACAACATTCTATTCATATTGTCCAAAAGAAACTGTGAATGCTATTTTATATTTATCCTTAGGATGAATTTGAATTTGCCAAAAACCAGATTTTATATTAAAATTTGAAAATATAAAAGAAGAATGGAGTTTTTGAAGCAAATCTTTCTTGTTTGGAATTGGATATCTGTAGGCAGCGGGATTCAGAGCACGTCCAAGTGTTTGGCGACCACGGCACTGTGCGGGCTCAAGGCCCACTAGGAATACAACTTTAGGCCTTTTCGAGGCTTTGATCGGAGAATGGAGTCACCACCCGGATGAAATCTGGGATACTTTTACAGCAACTGGGTCCCATGGAGAGAGCCCAGAAGCCGTCTTTAGAGATTGGGTCTGGAAACTGAGTATGGACTTTTGAATGGCCCATCCAACCTTGCGATCGACCTCTGTTTGTGTTTCATGTTTTTTTATTTTTTATTGTTTAATTATCCTTTTATTTGCATGCAAATTGCAATTTAATTCAAATAACTTCCAAATTTTACAATTAAGTCCAAGTTTTTAATTAGTCAATTTATATGCAATTTCAATTCTAGTTGCATCACATTCACAATTCAGAATAAAATATTGATCCACACCATCCACAATTAAAAATCACAACTACCACAAATAAATGATATGCGCACACAAAGAAAGAATGGAGGAGAAAAGATTACAACCCATATTTACATGCAGAATAAAATAAAAAACTAAACCACACCTAAAAATAACTTAAAACCAAAATTAAATTTTAGTAACCCATGGGCTACTTAATGTTTAGGCTTGCAACATAAATTATGAATTAAATTTCTCCAAAAAATAAATAACTTGAAGTAATTTGGCCCTCAAAGTTTGATTCTGGACTGGCATAACACGAATTTAGATTTGACTTCTAACTCAATCCCAATTGAATTTCTTTTTTACCTGTGGTTTTTTTTCTTCCTCTCCTCAAAAAAATTTCTTTTTTTTTACACAGGTTCTCTCTCCCCATTTATAGAGGTTTTTAGCCTCCTTTAATTCACTTTACAGCTGCCTCTCTTCCACTTTCTCTCTCATGGATGTGGGAGAGGAGTTACAAAATGTGGGGAATCCCACGTTCTATAATAAATGGCGGCAATTAATTTTTTTCTGTGGTGTAAATGTGGCGTCTCTATGGTGTAGAGGTGTCACTTTTATTTTATAGAGGTGATGCCTCTATGAAATAGTCTCATGGGTTTGGGCCATGTGGGCAGGCTGAAGACTATTTGGGCTTAGTTTATTAGGCTGTAGGCTATTTAGGCTCTGATGGGTTTTAGTTCAATTGGGCTATGAGTGTGCTGGGCTTCTCTCAAGTGGGCCAGAATCCAATTCCTTTGCTGAGCTAGGCTTACTTGTCATTTTTCATCACTGGGCTTTTGCCTCGCAGGCCGAGTCAGATCATGTGTCCACAGTTTGCCCCCTGCTTTTTCAAAAATCAAAATGCAAGTAATGTAATGAGATTTATGGAAAAGCACATGCAAACATTATAATAATTCATGAGAAAGCACAAGTATAAACAACGAAGAAAGATTTCAATCTCTGGAGTAAGATACATGAGAAAAAATTGTAATTTTTGGAGTCGGATGTCCGAAAAGGGTTTTGATCTAGTTCCGTCAACCTTAATATTCAAAACTAAGAGGCTTTCAATCAAAGAAAATAGTCTCGTACCGTCATCCTTGATGTTCAAAATCAAGAAGTTAAAGACTCACTGCTAGGGTTTCCATCCATCATCCTCGGAGTTAACTATCCGAGAGGACATGCCAAACCATTCCCGTCAGCCTTAATATTCAAAATCAAGAGGGTCAATTCAAACCGTCAACCTTGATGTACAAATCAAGAAGTTGTTTAAAAATATTTTAAACTGTTAGCCTTGATGTTCAAAATCAAGAGGTTTTAAAGATATTAAGTTGAAAGCCTTATAGCCACTTCAGGCATCAGGTGAGAAACAAATAAATTGAGCCATATAACCACTTCGGCCATCGGGCAAAAAGAGTTAAAACAAGCCATATAACCACTTCGGGCATTAAGCAAAAGTAGTTAAAATGAGCCACATAGCTACTTCGGGCGTAAGGCGAGTTCAATAAAATAAGCCATATAGCCACTTCGGGCGTTGGCAAAAAGTAAGGAAAATAAGCCGTATAGAGGCAAAAAGCATTTAAAATGAGCCGTATAGCCACTTCGGGCGTCAGGCAAAAAGAAAGGAAAATAAGCTGTATAGAGGTGAAAAGCATTTAAAATGATCCGTATAGCCACTTCATGCGTCAGGTAAAAAGCAAGGAAAATAAGTGTTTACGCATAATTTGAAATGCGATATCTGTAAATAGACGAGATCGAAATAGTAGTATATGGTGCATACAAGTATCGTATCCCACAAGGATTAAATGAGTTATCTACTAATTAAAATTATTTAAAACTTGTTCAAGGCTCAAATAAATTTAATTAAAATTCTAATCAATTAAAATAAAATCTAAATTCTAATCTACTATTTATAATAAATTCTAGAGCAATAACAATTAGAGCAATTATTAGGATTCATCTACCAATTTATTTCTCATGTAAATTTAATTATTCTTCAATGAAATGCATTTTTCCGTGGGTCTAATATTATATCAATTTACTCTTTCGATTATAAATTGGTTAAACATGCATTCAAAAATTTAAACACTATGGCTTAACTTTTATCCTCACTCATAATGATTTAAATCAAGCATACATATTATAAAGCAAAGTCTATCCCAACGTATGGACATATACAATTTATGTTATTTCTAATCATTAAATTAATTCATATTATATTTACTTCTTCCGTTAGTTTTACCATCTTTCAATGCATAACCCTAACTAAAATCATATTTAAGTTGGCCAAACATAAACAAGCATGAATAATAATAAACATAAAATACATCATTAATGAAATTGATTAAATTTTATTAATTAATAAACCATGGTTCATGACATAAAAATAAATCCTAACAATATGAAATTAATCTACATCCATAGAAATAAAACACTTCCAAGAAGATATAGTAAGAGTTATATAATTTAGAATCATAAAGAAGAAGAAAGCATTCAAACTCTTGAATTTCCCTTCCAATCTCCAAGCCTTCTTTCTCCTTTTGATTCTCTTGTTGTTCTTCTTGTTAATAATTTTTCTATAGGTAAAAAGTGTTCTCTATTGCTGCTATTTTTTCAAAGATAACAATGAAATATTTATAGGCTTGTAAAATTAATAGACAAAGGGTACAAATTAATCCTTGATGAAGAGTCATGTGCTTTAACATCATCAAACATTTTAAGGGCATTGTCGGTAATCCATAAAAATGAATTAATTCCAGTAGTCCATGAAAGTTATAGTCCTTTGAAATAGCTTTCCATTACCTCTTGAATCACTTGCATCTGAATTCTGTAAAGGGAGTTATGGCCAAAAGAGTGCAATATAGTCTGAACAGTCATGTTTCTTCACTCCCGTGTCGAGTCGTGAAGGGTGTGACGAGTCATGACAGTGCACTTTGGTGCCGAGTCGACAAGAATGGTGCCGAGTCATTATAGTCCCAAACACTCTAAAGCTTACCTTTTTTAACTCTTTTGACATTGAATGACTTCTATATGACCATATAACGTCCCTAAGCTCAAATAAACTTCAAAAACATCAATAAATCATCCAAATTCATATGAATTTACTTGAAAACAATAAAGATCAAAAGCATTTATAATTACAAATGAAATGCATCAAGATTAAGCTAAAATATGAACTAAATGCAACCTAAATATGCATAAAACATCCTAAAATTACCATGCTAATTGCTACATATCAAACTCCCCCACACTTAGACTTTGCTTGCCCTCAAGCAAATCTCAAAGATCAAAGATGAAGGTTCAAACAAAAAATCAATAGATTACTCCTTTCAATTCAAAATGATTAAGCACTAATAAGGGTCATCACTACATTAAATCAAAGAAATAAAAAGAAAAGAGATTGAACATCTACTCCACAAGCCCTCAAATGCCTAAAAACAAAAGAAGAATAATAATGTAGAAAATAAAGTAACCTCCGCCAAGCATTATTACAAATGAAATCAATTTAAGTCAAATTAAACTCTAATTCATTAATCAAACTCAAGTTTAAGGGAAACTACTAAATTATAGAGGATAAAAAAAAAAGCACACATACTAATGCAATCAATCTCAAGGCATTTTTGGATAATAAAACCTTCCTTGAGATATTATTAGAAATTTTTTCCGAATAAATACAAATGAGGAGCAAACACAAATGCACATGACTTACTTAGAATTCATAACATCATCAAGTGGCTACTAGCACTATTCATAGCCCTATTAGGTTAGAGGAATAAAATATATATGCACTTTGTGTCTTTTAAATATTTTTTTATAGGTGAGTGCGTTTTATGCTCCTTCTTGCAATTTTTTTCTTTTTCATAAACGAGTGCGTTTTACACTCCTTCTTGCAAATTTTTTTTCTTTTTCATCATCATGTCATTTTTTTCTAAATCCTCATCCTTTATTGATTAATTATAAGTACGTATTATGGCTATAATTTTCTCTTTTAATAAGCATATATCATTTTCCTAAAACTTAAGCTTAATTCATTAGTTTATATTAATAAATTAATGTGATTAAAGATTTCAAAAGCAATAAAACAAGGCAAAAGTCACCATCAAATCTATACTATCTTGTTTAAATTCCTAGCAAATAAGGCAAGGGAAGTAGATAATCAATCAAAAATCTAAATGTCTCTAAAACTTAATATATTCATGAACCAAATTCGAGCAAAATCATTGCAAAATAGAAAGGAGTATAAAAATGAGATCAACATAATGTTTAAAATAATGCAACCTAGCATTGTAAACTAAAAATGCAATACTTAAACTAAAAATGCAAAACACATAAGCACATAAAAACATAAAGCAACTAAAATAACTAACCCCTCCCCCACACTCAAAATCACACATTATCCTTAATGTGACCATGCAAGTACAATAAAGACAATCAAGAAAAATATAAGTGAAGAGAAAAGGTTTAGAAGTGCTCCCTCAATCTTATTGCGGAGATGGTGGTGGGGAATCAATTTGATACCCACTATGCTCAATAAGTCAATCAATCTTATGAGACATGCGCCTTTGCAAACTATATGAGCATGCACAATACTAAAATAATAATAACTTGCACACGTAATAAAGCAAACTTAATAAATTTAGTAAAACATCCTAAAATAATAAAACGTAGATTACACACTTAATAATAAAATGAAAATAACAAATCACTTAAAAACAATTGACACGTAAATTGCCTTAAATCAAGCCAAACAAAATTAATTTTTGTGTTAACCCAATTTAATCTCCGGCAGCGGTACCAAAAACTTGTTTACGCATAATTTGAAATGCAATACTCGCAAGTATACGAGATTGAAATAGTAGTATATGGTGCGTACAAGTGTCGTATCCCATAAGGATTAACTAAGTTATCCATTAATTAAAATTATTTAAAACTTGTTTAAGGCTTAAATAAATTTAATTAAGTTCTAATCAATTAAAATAAAATCTAAATTCTAATCTACTATTTATAATAAATTCTAGAGCAATAACAATTAGAGAAATTATTAGGATTCATCTACCAAATCATTTCCCATATAAATTTAATTATTCTTCAATGAAATATATTTCCTTAGGTCTAATATTATATCAATTTACTCTTTTAATTATAAATTGGTTAAATATGCATTCAAAAATTTAAATACTATGGCTTAACTTTTATCCTCACTCATAATGATTTAAATTAAGCAAACATATTATAAAGCAAATTCTATCCAAACATATGGACGTAAATAATTTATTTTATTTCTAATCATTAAATTAATTCATATTATGTTTACTTCTTCTATTAGTTTTACCATCTTTCAATGCATAACCCTAACTAAAATTATGTTTAAGTTGGCCAAATATAAACAAGCATGAATAACAATAAACATAAAATACATCATTAAAGAAATTGATTAACTTTTATTAATTGATAAACCATGATTCATAACATGAAAATAAATCCTAACAATATGAAATTAATCTAAATCCATAGAAATAAAATACTTCTAAAAAGATATAGTAAGAGTTACACAATTTAGAATCATAAAGAAGAAGAAAGCATCCAAACTCTTGAATTGCCCTTCCAATCTTCAAGCCTTCTTTCTCCTTTTGAATCTCTTGTTGTTCTTCTTGTTAATAATTTTTTTATGGGTAAAAAGTGTTCTCTATTGCTGCTATTTTTCTAAAAGTATTTATAGGCTTGGGAAGTTAATAGACAAAGGGTACAAGTTAATCTTTGATGAAGAGTCATGTGCTTTAACATTATCAGTCAATTCAAGGGCATTTTTGGCAATCCAAACAATGAATTATGTCCAGTGGTTGTCATGAAATTACATCCCTTTGAAATAGATTTCTATAACCTCTTGAATCACTTGAATCCAAGTTTTATAGAGGGAGTTATGGCCGAAAGAGTACGACATGGTCCGAACAGTCATGTCTCTTCACACCCATGCCGAGTCGTGAAGGGTGTGCTGAGTCGTGACAGTGCACTTTGGTGCCGAGTCGGCAAGAATGGTGCCGAGTCATGACAGTTGTCTTTTTCAACTCCTTTGACCTTGAATGACTTCTATATGACTGTATAACTTCCCTAAGCTCAAATAACTTCAAAAACATCAATAAATCATCCAAATTCATATGAATTTACTTGAAAACAATAAAGATCAAAAGCATTTGTAATTATGAATGAAATGCATCAAGATTAAGCTAAAATGTGAACTAAATTCAACCTAAATATGCATGAAACATCCTAAAATTACCATGCTAATTATCATATATCAATAAGCTATATAAAGGTGAAAAGCATTTAAAATGAGCCATATAGCCACTTCAGGCGTTAGGCGAAAATATTTTTTGAAAAAAGAACTTCATAAAGTGGTTGTCAACCTATATAAAACACATCTTACAAATAACTGAGCTGATGCATGTATAATTGTAATACTAAAAAATTTGTGAAAATAATTTTAAAAAATATAACTTCGTGTGATGCATGTATGCATGAGATTTAAAAGTAAGTTTTGCAAAATAAGCGACTAGTCAAACACCTCTTCCATTTAGAGCTTATCTTAGGAAATTAGTTTCCTTTTCTATCATAGAATCTAAATTTGCAAATTGAGTCTATTATAGACTACCATTGAGACCAGTATTATTGGAAATAAAAATTGAGACCCTCCATAGTTAGACTGGGACAATGATACAACTGTTGCTTGCATGCTTAGTGGTGTTTTGACAAGTTTTTATATTGCAACACTACTGTGATCGCACTCGATGTGGAAAAGTTACTTCATTTTCCCCTAGTGAGATAGTCTGCCACTTCTGAAGTTCCCATAATTTCCCCCCATATTGAAATTGCAACCATTTTTATTTTATATTCCCTCCTTTGCCTAGGCCGCCCTCTCTTAAGAGTTTTCAAATCTAGCTGGGTTTTTCATTTATTTTCTCTCTTTTGTCTAGATCGCTCCCTTTTTGGGAGTTTTCAATCTAGCTGGGTGGTTGATTAACAATAGTTTTCTATCATACACCCTGACTGCTTGATGTTCGTGCTGCTGTGATGTGCTCGCCACTCACTACTTAATACTTGTGTTGTTGACTGTCTAATGTCTGTGTTGCCACTTTAGCTATTGATCATAGAATTTGCTGCTGAGTTAAAAAAAAGTCCATGTTTGACACTTTGTGTGCTAATATCAGGTCAAAAATGCTCATTTTATATGATTACTCATTCATTACAACTGTGCACGCTACATTATGCTTGTTATTGACCAGCCTCTTACAGATTTTCTGGTTAACTATTTTTTAGCTCACAAGTATTTCAAAAGGTTGGTAAAGATGAGTGTTAAAAGGGAATTTTATTTTGATTTTTGGTGAAGATGATAAATTTTCAATAGTTGCACAAGAATCGACTTTCTCAAAGATATGTGGCATTCAAGATTTTTCTTACTTATTTCTCCTCCTTCTTGTTCTTTCTCTTATTTTCTTTTCCTTTTCTTTTTTCTTTTTCTCCTTCTCTTTCTTTTTCTTATTTTATTTTCTTTTTCTTTTTATTTTTCTTCTTTTCTTTTTTTTTTCTTTTTCTTTCTTTTCTTTTCTTTTCTTAGAAGGGATCAATTTATTTTTTGAGGAGAAGCTAAGGTTTGTGATGCCTAAAGGAAAATTAAAAGTCAATTCTTCCATTTAGCCATTTTTATCTGATGGGGGTTTTCTTTTTCTTTTTTTTTCTTTTTTTCTTGTCTCTTTCTTTCATTCAAGTATAACATAAGGTGCACAATTATAACAAATTCACAATCACGTAATTTGAGCAATCTGACATTTATTAGCATAAAAGATGGGAAATTTTTAGCAAAACATTGTTCTGATTTATTACAGCTATATGAGACATCTACAGTCGTTCATGAATATCCAACTTCAAGTCAGCCTCTATTTCCACACCAAAGCGGTATAATTCTTCAAAGTTTTTTATGCCCATGTTCTTCAACTTATCAACAATAAGTGGAATGAAGGCTTCTACAGCTATGAACAATAGATCTGATTCTGTAGGTTTATGCTTCATCTGAGCTAACTTTCCTCTCTATATAGTCAGGAAGCCCGTGAAGGATTCTTTAGGTTCCTATCTTATATTCTGTAACTCTTGAAGAGAGACCACAAACTAAGAATTCAGCCCGTATTATTTGATGAAGGCTGAACAAAGTTCCTTCCAATCTTGTTGAACATGTGCATCCAGAGTGTAATACCACTTGACAGCAGCTCCTGTTAATGACATCAAAAACTGCTTAATGATTTATACTTTAGTCAGTCTGGTGGGCTTCATAAAAGTGACATACTGTCGAAGATGAAGGTGAGGACTGTCTGTCCCATCGTACTTTTTAATGTCAGGGAATTTGAATTTTGAGGGTAGTGGTTCATCTTCCTCCAGATCCAGGTCAGCATAATCATGGTTGAGCCCAAGCTTCTTCATTGTAGCTTGCAGTTGACCCATCTACCTTTTTATATCTTTCTCCTATTCTGGTTCAATTGAATCCTCTGCTATTTTTTATTTTCCTTTAAGCGGTTCACCAACTATGGTTCTGGTTTTAAAATCCTCTTCATCCATAGGACTCTTTCTGAACATCTCAGTAATTACCTCTGTGCATATTTATCGTACCTCATCCCTGAACTCCTTCAGAATTTCTTGCGTGAAAGATTCTGGATCAAAGTTAGAGGGTCTTGACATTATGTTTCCCTTATGGTGTGGTTTCAACTGATTATCTGGATTATTGATATTGGTAGGTTAAATTAACCTTAACTTACTTCCAAACAGAAGAGACTTTCGACTGTAAACAGATGAATTTACAAACAAAAATGAGTGACATGTATGCATGAAATGTAAATGATTTTTTCTTAAAACATACAAACAAACACACATAGGTCTCAATAACAAAGCCTTCCAACCTTATTCCTCCCACACATGTATTCAAGGTGAGTCTTTTAACCTAGGATTTTTAGTCTGGGTTTTAATTATCATCGGGGGGATAATAAAACCGACGTTTATACAAATATTTCGAGACGTTTCAAACAAGTAGCATATCTCATTAATAAAACCAAAGTTCAACATAACGAGCCATAGAAGGACAAGGCCCAATCTAAAATAATCCATCAATATTAGGCTCGGGCTTTATTAATGGGACAACTATATGGCATCAGAACATATGCATTTAGAGGGAAAACTTAAGGGTAGTTACTAAGGCACTACATAAGCTGAGTCTTGGGTAAGGTCAAAGGCTCCTATAGCTTCATACTCTCTCTCCATCTCCCCACTCAAGGGTCCAAATGATGTACTCAATCATATTCCACTGTGAGTGACAATAGTTGTATACTCCACCGCCAGGTTTGAGTGAAACACAGACAACAAAATAACAACTATCATTAGGTTATCGGGACTATGTGCACAGTATATGAAAATGGTGTAGTGAATGCAGAAGGAATAATTAGATAATTAAAAATAATAAAACACAAAATATTGGAATCAGCTTCTCTATTCCCAGTGGAGTCGCCACTGTAGGCGGCAAGGTTCAGCGAGCACTTGAGTGTTTGGCGACCATGGCACTGTGCGGGCTCAGGACCCATTAGGAATACAACTTTGGGCCTTTTCAAGGCTTTAGTGAGAGAATGGAGTCACCACCCAAATAAAATTTGGAATACTTTTATAGCAACTGGGTCCCAAAGAGGGAGCCCAGTAGCCGTCCTCAGAGATGGGGTCCGAAAATTGGGTATGAGCTTTTGAATGGCCCACCCGACCTTGCGATCAGCCTCCATTTATGTTTCGTATTTTATTATTTTTTATTATTTAATTATCCATTTATTTACATGCAAATTGTAATTTAATTTAAATAACATTCAAACTTTACAATTAAGTCCAAGTTTTTACTTAGTCAATTTATATGCAATTTCGGTTCTAGTTGCATTATATTCACAATTTAGAATAAAACACTCATCCACACCATCCACAATTAAAAATCACAACCACCATAAATAAATGAGATGCGCACACAAATCAAGGAGGGAGGAGAAAAGATTACAACCCATATTTACATACAAAATAAAATAAAAAACTAAACCACACCTAAAAATAACTTAAAACCAAAATTAATTTTTAGTAACCTGTGGGCTACTTAATATTTAGGCCTGCAACATAAATTATGAATTAAATTTCCCCAAAAAGCAAATAACTGAAAGTAATTTGGCCCTCGGAGTTTGATTATGGACTGGCACAGTACGAATTTGGAATCTAACTTCTAACTCAATCCCAATTAAATTTCTTTTTTTCCTTTGGTTTTTTTCTTCCTCTCCTCAAAAAATTTTCCTTTTTTTTTACACAGGTTCTCTCCCCCATTTATAGAGGTTTTTAGCCTCCTTTAATTCACTTTATAGCTGCCTCTCTTCCACTTCCTCTCCTATGGACGTGGAAGAGGAGTTACAGAATGTGGAAAATCCCACGTTCTGTAATAAATGACGGTGATTAATTTTTTCTGATCTGGACCATAGAGGCGGCACCTCTATGGTGTAAAGGCAACGCCTCTATGGTGTAGAGGCATCACCTTTATTTCACAGAGGCGACGCCTCTATGAAACAGTCTTATGGATTTGGGCCATGTGGGCAGGCTGAAGACTATTTGGGCTTGGTTTATTGGGCTATAGACTATTTGGGCTCTGATGGGTTTTGGTTCAATTGGGTTTAGTTCAATTGGACTATGAGTGTGCTGGGCTTCTCTCAAGTGGGCCAAAATCCAATTCCTTTGCTGAGCTAGGCTTACTTGTTATTTTTCATTACTGGACTTTTGCCTCGCGGGCCGGGTCAGACTATGTGTCCATAATATCGGATCCATTTTAAAGTCTTATTCAAAGGTTTATAATTGATAACTAATTTAGGAGTCCCTGTTTTTATCTCACTATTTTTATTAACATAGAAAGCAGCACAATACTAGGGTGACCTAGACTTGGAAATCAAACCCTTAGACTCTAAATCCTGAATTTTTTCCTGACAATATTTTTTTAAGGCTTCATTTATTTGGATAGGTCTGACTTTGGTTAGAATATAACATTCATCAAAATATTTTTCATATGCCATGTTAACTATGTGTTGTTTCTTGCTCTAAAAAGCAGTTGGAAGGTTAAAACAAATTTGTGTCTTAATTTGGTTTTGTAAATCAGAAATCTTCTATTTAATCAAACCACCTTGAAGCTGAGTTTGAATCCTTTAAAAATTTACATCTCACTGTAAATGCATTAGATGTGTCTGTTTTCCCTTTATTAAACCATTTATTTTATAGGTATAAATAAAAAAAGTTTTAAAAAGGTTTAATTTTTTTTAGATTTTCAACAAATGGAAAAACTATTTTTAAATTTCTTTCTTTGAAAGATATTCCTTTTTCAATGACCTTATATGGTGTTATGAAATTGATAAATGAAGTCTCTAATATGATTATTGATTGAAGATCTTTGGCAAGAATAAAAAGACTTCTTAGTGCAATGTCCCCATTAACTACTGAGGGATATATTTTTCCACCAACAGTTAATTTGGAATCATTTGCAGCTACTAAAATTTATTTGGTTTTTTTATGATATCATTTTGGAACCAAATCATATTTGATATAACTAAGATCAACTCCTTTATCAAATAATGCACTAGTTTCCAATTGAAGTCATCTGAAAAAATAATTTTAACTTGAATTAAACATTTTTGAGAAGTTACTTCTCTTAAAACATATATGTAATTTTCATGAATATTTGAAATATTTTCCAAGCATCCCAGATTTTGTGGTTCAAAAATTCCAATTTGATATTTTAAATCAGAATCAGAATTATAAGATTTTTATTTGGAAATAAGGGTTTGAATAAGTTCAGAATCCCTCTGTTGTTTGGCCTTAAGTTCTTGTTTAATAGTTTTGACTTCTTTTTAGAGGTCATGTAAGGTTCCTACTAGTGCTTTAGAATTCTTATTTCTACCAAGAATATTTGTAAGATCATAAGTATTCCTACTGGTAGACAGTAAGATTGATGTTGGAGGAGTTTCTAGAGGTTTCTCTTTTAAAGTCTTGAGAAGCCTATCTCGATACTCTTTTTAAAGTTTAAAATCATTAATATACTTTATAGCTTCAAGAGTCACTTCTTAATCTTTTGTAACCATATTGATTTGTTTTAGAAGATTCTCAGAATCTTAGTTTGAACCATAAGAGGTAGCTATCTCATTTATTTGAAGAGGTTTCTCATCTTCTAAAGTGTTTGGAAAGCTAGACTTTGAAGACTCAACTAAAAAGGTTGAATTTTTATGAAGGACTTTATTTTTTAGATTTAACTCATAGAATCTATACTTTAACCTACAAAACTTAAAAGTATGACCTTTCTTACTACATTTATAGCAAGTGATATCCTTAAGGTCATACTTGATCCTAGCCTTGGTTCTAGATTTAGACCTTTTATAAGGTTTGGAGGTCTTTTTGGAAGATGAGGGTTTCTTATAGTAGTTCTCATCCTTAGGTTGATAAGATCTATAAGACTTCTTATATTTATTTGAGGATTTGGATTTCCTATAAGGTTTCTTTTAGCACTTACCATTATAAGATTTAGGTTGAATGAGATTGTAATCAAACTGTTAGTAGAAGTCTCTTAACTCTTGCTTAGTTTTCTTCAACTCCCATTTAATATGTGTGTGAATTATTTGGATGTATTGAACTTGAGCCTTTAGTTACCCTTTTGTGATGTTAGGGTGAATTGCTATGCTTGTTAACCCTAGCCATCTCAAGGATAAGAATATTAAGCTCCTTAGCAACTTTAGATGTAAGAAGTTTATTGATTTCTAAACTTTTAAAAACACTTTTCTTACTAGGGTAATGCTTAGGGAAGACTCAAACCAACCTTTTTAAAAAGAGAAATTCCTTGCAGGTTTATCTAAAATTCTAGGAGAAAAGGTTAGAAACTCCATTAGGCAAGCCTATGGTAACTAGATTCTTTATGATCAATTCACTTATGGTGAGTTAATTAGTTATACCCAAAAGGAAGGACTTAGGATCTATCAAGACCTAATGAGGAGTTCAACTGTAACACCCAACCCCACCATTACCCTTGTTAGAAGGTTGCACACTTAACCTTCCTACTTAAGTACCGATGTGGCCAAGTATTACTTCTTTTTTAATCATCAACTAAATAAATCTTAATCATATTAGTATAATACATTCCAAAATTTCTCCATCACTATTATTTACAAATCTTGCAATACAAATCATTAATATACAACTCCTTAAAACTATAATATACTGTTACCAAATATTCTATTTAAATAATATTTTTGAGATTCTTCACTGCTTCTACTTTCCTTATTAAATATCTAGCTATCTTCCAGACATCCACTTAATTTTAAAAAAATTTAATAAAAAGGTGTGGTGAGTATTTCCGGCGGAATATACTCAGTAAGTGAATAAATTAATAAGAATCAAAATATTTTAATAAATCTCAATATCTCAATAGATGAAAGCTCAAATACACAATTTATTATGATCCAATTTTACACCAAACGCAATACCAATAAGTCAGTATGCATATGTTAACCTAAGTGTAGTCAACACTTAAACTAATATTAACTCAAATGTCAAATCCTAATTAATATATGTATCTGGCCCCAAGTAGCAGATAAACATATATCTCGGATATGGTCTTGCATTTATAAGAGAGAATGTATACTCGGCCCCAGGCAATGGCCATATACGCTTACAAACTTGTCCACTTTACATCTATAGAATAGTATGTGTATCTGGCCCATTCAACGATTATACACACTCATCAACCCTACATTTATAAGGTAAAATATATACCCGGCCCCTGGCAATGACTATACACATTTACCAGTTCATAATTTATAAGGTAAGATATGTACCCGGCCCCAAGCATCGGTTGTACTCATCTACCAACCCTGCCATGTTCTCGACATAGACTTACTATCTCTTAATACCATATGCACTGATGCTCATCATTATATCAATCACTCATGAGTTGTTGTGTTCCGAACACAATCTTACGTCTCACAATTTCAGTATATTTTTAAATTTGTTTATGTTTCTAATCAATCAAAACTCAGTATTTACATTGTAAATCACATATATTATAAATCGGGATTAAACGCCGATAACAACTCAAAATAGTATTTTGGATTACTAAGGTGTCGGCACAGTGCAGAGACACTGCCTCTGTGGCCATTGAGGCACCGCATGTTCACCTTTAAGTCACTAAGGTGCCGCCTTGTTGGCCTGCTGAGGCATCGCCTTAGTGCTTACTAAGACGCTGCCTGAGGGCCAAAAAGGGTTGAGGCATTGCCTTTGTGCATTGAGGTGCCGACTTTGTGTAATCAGGCACCGCCTGATCGCACATCTGTAACATTTGAATTTTTTGAATTTTCTATAACAAACACCAAAATCAATTCCAAAATATCTCAAATCTTTCAAAAATAAGTATAGAACTAAAAATATTGAAGAAAAGAAGTCCACTCACTAAAAACGTAGGTTCTTCCCCTTTTCTTCTCCTTCCCTTCTTCATAGTGTCTCTTTCCTATTTTTTTTCTTTTTTTCTTTTTTTCCTTCTTCTTTATCTGCAACAATGGTGGTTTATGCCATTTTACAATTTAGTCCTCCAACTTAATTTCTTTTAATTAACTCCTTTCTCCAAACTTATTTTATTATAATTTAGTCCTGATCTAAAATAACTTAAATTATTCGGGTACGAGCATGATAATTCTTCCCCTCTAAAAAGAATTTCATTCTCGAAATTTGGAGAATACTTATTAAGTTATTACTAAAAATCTCTTTACCTTAATCCTTATTCTTCTCTTCATTATGATCACAATTATATTCTTCAAAATTCTCTACATCACAATTAAATTTAACAATTTCCTCATTTAAATTCTCGTACTAATAATGTACATGTTTTTTATCAATAGTAACTGTTGCTAATTTAACCATCATATCTTAAAATAAATGGTTCCTTAATTCATAGATTTTAAAACTACAATTACAATTAACATAAAGAAAATCATAATATCATGATTATCTTTCATGCTAAAGAGTCCACTTAATAAATTAATTATACATTCTATCACATAAAGTGTATTTTTTCCTTTCTTGCTCAGTTACTACAAACCCTCTAGCTTACTGAGTATTACCGACCACACTAGCTCACTGACCTACAGGTCCATTCTAAGATGGACATATATTTGCACTTGCTTCATTTTGTGCCCCTCCTTGTGCATTGCGGTTTGGGGGTCTACCTCCCCTTATTGAGTGTAAAGCACCTGATTCTAGCACCCTCAGCTCTATTAACACCTTCTCTGGACAGTCACGAGAGTAGTGCCCTATCTCACTACACTAATAACACTGCACTCTTATGCATCTACTACAATTCCCCGTATGATGCGTTTTGCATTCATTATTGCATATGTTTTTCCAATATTTGCTTGTCCAGGTGGTGCCATCGGTTTCCTTGTCGATGCTTTACTTCCTTGAGGTTTACCATTTCCTCCACTTTTAATATTTTCTTCCTAACCAAAGGTAAACTTTAATTTCTTATTCTCATTCAAAGATTGCTTGTCCATCTCCTTTTATTGCTTAGCTTCTTCTAACTCCTTATCTAACCTTTCTTGCTCCATGGTTTTTTTAACCTAACCTCTAAAGGTTATGCCAGCATACAGATTTAGCTTTCCATATAGGGAGACATTCAATCCATCCCTAAGCTTGTCACTTTTCATTTCTTCTGTAGGATACACATCCTTTGCATACCAATACAGATCTTTAAACTTGTTAGTATACTCCATGACAGTCATTGAACCTTACACTAAGTTTACAAAAGATGTTGTCTCTTGCTTCTGAAATGTCTCTATCAAATACTCCCTATTGAACCCCTCTTTAAATACCGGCCAAGTGAAAATCTCTCCATACAAATTTCTTACCCGGATCAACCAAACATCAGCTTTATCGAACATAAGGCTATATATGTTACTCACTTTCTCTTTATCACTTAACTGTAATGTAGTAATAGCCTTTTCCACAGTTTTAACCTACTTATCAGCTTGACTAGGGTCTAAAGTACTGTGGAAGTCATATGCTCAACACTTCTTAGTATGTTCGATAATGTCTCCCAGTTTCTTATACTTCTCTCTCTCCGACATTACTGTTGCCATTGTACGTGCTAAATCAATAGCATCTATGTGTACCACTAGAAATGCTTACAAATTCGACATATTCACAAGCATTATGGGTTGCGGCGATTGGTAATTATTTCATGCTTTCCTAGGTACATTCTCAAAAATTGAGATAGAAGCAGTCGGTAGATAACTATCTTATTGACTACCTATTTGAGCATTACGCATTTCATTCCTATCATTGCTAAATGATGCTAATGACGGAGGTAATGCTCGTGCAAATGCTAGACTCCTAGTTGAGATATTAGCCAACTCTACCAACTCTACTCTATTATCCTAGACACTATGTCCTCTACCTCTACCTCGACCTTTACCACGTCCACAACCACGATCTCGACCTTAACCTCCTATATGACCCTCTAGTTCTTGCTATCTCTCTGAAATTGAAAATTAATATAATCAATTACCATCAAAACTCATATCATCACTAATATCTTATCAAATTCAATATTTCTTAATGTCCACATAACCTAAGAACCTTTGCTTTTGATACCAAAATTGTAATACCTGACCCCACCACTATCCTTGTTAAAAAGTCATACATTTAACCTTCCTACTTAAGTACCCATGGGCCGAGTATTACTTCTTTCTTAATCATCAACTAGATAACTCTTAATCATATGAGTATAATACATTCCAAAATTTCTCCATCACTATTATACACAAATGTCATAATATAAATCATTAATATACAACTGCTCAAAACTATAACACACTGTTACCAAATATTCTATCTAAATAATATTCTTGAGATTCTTCACTGCTCCTGCTTTCCTTATTAAATATCTATCTATCTTCTAGATAGACACTCAACTCTGAAAAAATTTAATAAAAAAGAGTGGTGAGTATTTTCGACGGAAAATACTTAATGAGTAAACAAATTAACAAAAATCAAAATATTTTAATAAATCTCGATATCTCAATAAATGAAAGCTCAAATACATGATTTAGTATGATCTAATTTTACACTAAATGCAATACTAATAAGTCAGTATACATATGTTAACCTAACTGTAGTCAACAGTTAGGCCAATATTAACTCAAATGCCAAATCTCAATTAATATATGTATCTGGCGCCAGGCAGCAAATAAACATATATCTCATATATGGCCTTGCATTTATAAGAGAGAATGTATACCCGGCCCCAAGTAATGGCCATACATGCTTACATACTTATTCACTTTACATCTATAGGATAGTATGAGTCTCCTGTCCTAGGTAATGATTATACACACTCACCAACCCTACATCTATAAGGTAAAATATGTACCCGACCCTTGGCAACGGCTATACATATTTATTAGTTCATAATCTACAGGGTAAGATGTGTACCCTGCCCCAGGCATCGGCTGTATTAATCTACCAACCCTATCATATTTCTGACATGGACTTACTATCTCTTAATACCATATGCACTAATGCTCATCATTATATCAATCACTCGTAAGTTGCTATGTTCCGGACACAGTCTTACGTCTCATAATTTTAGTATATTTTTAAATCTATTTATGTTTGTGATCAATTAAAATTCAGTCTTTACATCGTAAATCAAATATATTAGAAATTCGGGTTAAACACTGATTAGAAACAACTAAAAACAACATTTTGGACCACTGAGGCGTTGGCATAGTGTAGAGGAATTGCCTGTTCACCTTTAAGTCACTAAGGAACCCCATTATTAGCTTGCTGAGGCGTCACCTTAGTGCTCACTAAGGCACTGCCTGAGGGCTAAAAAAGGTTGAGGCGTCACCTTTATGCACTGAGGCACCGCCTGATCGCACCTCTGTAACGTTAGAATTTTTTGAATTTTCTATAACAGACACCGAAATCAATTCCAAAATATCCCAAATCTTTCAAAAACAAGTATAGAACTAAAAAGATTAAAGAAAAGAAGTCCACTCACCAAAAACGTAGGTTCCTCCCTATTTCTTCTCCTTCCCTTCTTTGCAGTGTCTCCTTCCCTTTTTCTTTCTTTTTTTCCTTCTTCTTTATCTACAACAATGGCGGTTTATGCCATTTTACAATTTAGTTCTCCAACTTAATTTCTTTCAATTAAGTCCTTCCTTCAAATTTATTTTTTTTACAATTTAGTTCTAACCCCAAATTATTTAAATTATTTAGGTACGTGTATGACATCAACTATGACTTTTTTTGAAGTTCCTATTTGAGTTTTGTAGGTATTAATTTGTTGCCATGGTCATCTTTTGTAAGAGGCTAAGGATATTATATTTTGGGCATAATACATCCACAACCCCCTGTACTTGCTACTTTTTATCAGTTTGACACATCTATTTATAGTTTTATCATTTCAACACCTAAACTTGCCTAAAATATAATTTTTAAACCCTTATCATCACATATGGTATGGAATAATGAATCAGCATGTACCATAGTTTAAGTGTTTTACTGACCAAAACCTATAAGTAAAGATATTAAAATGATAAAAACAAATGGCAAGTATAGGGGTGGTAGATGTATTATGTCATTATATTAGTGTATTTTAGGCAAAACGTGGTAAGTTTAAGTGTTGAAATAGTAAAATTATAAATTGAGGTGTTAAATTAACTAATTATGCCAAGTAGAGGGGGTTACAGATGTATTATGCCTATATTTTATTATACCATTCATGTTCCACTCATAAACAGATGAGGCATTGAACCTAGATTAAGCTAAGGCATTAAGTCTATTTTCAAGACCTATGTCTGGAGCTATAATCCTAAGGATCATGTTTAACCCAGTTAGCCTATCGACCTATAGTTCTAGCTCATAAGGTTTTTTATTTTCTTCATGTTCTTCTTCTTTAGAAGAGGCTTGAGTTTAATCTATAGCACTGATAGTCCTATGATGTGAAAGTGGGGTATCTGGTGCTATTTTCCTAGAGACACTTGAGCTAGAGGCTTGCTCTATCCTATCCTACTTAGTTGATCTTTGATAGTTTGGACAAATTTAATTTTATTGGTTTGGAACTGTTGCTGACTTGGTTTAAAATTTTGATAAGATTTGCAAACTAGGTTCTTAAGCTTTTGATCTACGGATTTGGTAGACTCAATAGGCTTGCTAATAACATATGGAGAAATAATAAACTTTTGAATATGGATTTTTATTTTAGAAAGTTGTTGTCCTATAGTTTGGAGATAGGCATTAGAAAATTATTCTATTGAACAATATTCTTGATATTTCTAGAATCATCCTCTAGAACAAGTTTATAAAGAGCTACTTCAATTTCCTTATTACTAATGATTTTCTTTTGTGGAGGGTGCTCAGACTGAATAACCTAACCATCTACCTTCCATTCATAAGTTTTATTCCTTACCATGATAGGATTAATAGTCTTTAAATGTTTTAGTTTTTTTGAAAGGATATGTAATGCCTATTTATTGTTCATATATTTTAAACTAGTCAAAAAATCTAATTTGGATTCTGTATTCATTACAGAATGCATAATATTTTTTTTGGATTTCTTCTTTGTCTTCCAAGAAGTTTTGGAAAAATTAAATTCTTTTTGGCTCATTCTTTTTTGAATAAAAATCTTCCTGAAGAAGTTTTTTATTGATTTGAAATTCTTTTTCTAAAACATTGATTTTTGTTGTAATATTTTGGGTAATTGTTGAAGGTGTAGGTGAAGAAGGAGCAATTGGTTCTTCTTCTTCATCTTAATTTAGATTTTGACTATCATATATTGGTCTTGGTATGGTTATTTAATAGCCAATATTTTGGAGTGTGGAACTAGGTAAATCAGAGGTTGAAAACCTTAGTTGTACATGAGTAATTTGGATGGGTTACTTTAGATAAGAAGCCTATATGACTGAGGGAAGTCATGAGGCTCACCCTAAGTCAACAGTTAAAGAGGTAGAGGCATCATCAAAAAATTTAGAACTGGTTAATTTTCTGTCAAAAATAAGTTTGACTTTACTATTTGAGAACTGCTTTATATTTCTCATGTTAGTGTTTGGCTCAGGTCTTTTGGGAGACTATGGTTGGGTTACTCCTTCCAAATCCCATTCTTCTGGTAAGGTAATATCTTTCCATTGAATGGTCTTTAAAATGATAGTATTGGATTCAGAGAGACTTGTTTGAAAAAGGATGATTTCTTCCTTTGGTGAGTGTTAAAGGTGTTTGGAAGCAAAAACAGAAATCATTGCCTTGTAATTGATTCTGAAAATCAATACAATTGGAATTGATCCAAAAATCATTTTGTAATTATGATTTTTTATTTACAAAACAATGCTCTTTAAAATATTTTTTTCATTTAAAGAGATTGTTATACTTGGATAGCAACTGAAACTGATTGGCCCCTTATTAAGACTCGACTCTACAGTTCCTAACAAAAAATATAAAAGTTTGTAAATTTAGCATCCCTACGGACTACTAAGAGAGAAGTATCTAGACCTTCTCTAATAAGAGGTTTGATCCCTACCTAAACAAGGCTAATGTGGATATACTCATAGAATTTCTCCTTGTGTTTTTTAAGGGATTTTGAAGAAATGAGATGAATTTCTTCAAAAAAATTGGAAATTTAAATGCCCATTTTCTCAGTTTTGATAGTAAAATCAAATTTGAGAAAAGAAAGTTTGGAAGATTCATAAATCTATTTTTTTGAATTTTGGGGATTTTTTAGTCATTAATATGTTTGAAAAAGTTCTCAATAGTGATTCCATCACTAATGATTACTCGTTTGGATTTCAAAGAATTGGAGGTGGAAGAGTTTGAAAAAGAAGTAGTTCTACAAAAAAAAGAATCTAAAGTCATTTTTGAAAATAAAACATAAAACTTTAGATGGACAGGAGTATGGCCACCAGATTTACTACCCTTAAACACAACACAAATAAGGACTTATAATTGTGCCTCTGCTCAATTGTTCATTATGGTTTTACTAGATCTTTTCCCAAATACAGACCCTATAAAATGCAATCACACTACTCCTCAAGCTCTGATACCACACTAGTGTGATTGCATTTTATAGGGTCTATTGGTATTAGAGTCGGGGAAGGGGGGGTTAGTGTACCTTAAGATCTAAGATCAAACTAATAGACCTTAAGATATAAGGGGTAAAATAGATGCAGTATAAAAGAAAATGATGAGTTTCACAGAATTTTGATTGTGCAGGATCCCTGATCAGGGTAAGTACAAACTATACATTATGTTACTTAAAATGAAATGGAATAAGACACAAAATTGAAAAAAAAAACCTTTATTAATGTTTGAAAATAATTTATAAAATATGTAAATTATGGAGATATAGATCCCTATAGGGGACGGTCACAGAGTTTGAAAATGTTAGATTTACAGAGTTTCAAGACTCCTACAAATCTAAACACTCAAAATTTTAAGTTTTTTTTTTAAGAAAGGCTCCAAGGAATATATATATATATATATATATATATATATATAGTTTGACTTGGATAGGATCATAAGAGCGGTAAAGATCTCGTAGCAATTATTTAACATAACTGAGTTCACTAGAATTCGAACATGAGATCTTAGTTTAAGTGAAAACAGGCCACTGCCAGCTAATGGAGAAATCATTGATATTTGGATACAAATTTTAAAATAAAAAAAATCACATTTAATTCTGAATTACACCTTTAGTTTTTTTTAACCAAATAGACCCAATAACGATTACTCATTCCATTTTTATTTTGTCTCGTCAATCTTTTAACTAATTTAGAATAAAATTAGATAATATGATTTTTAAAGTACAAAAGGAATAAAAATAATTTTATGAATATTAATGAGAAATTTCATCTAAATTGAGGGATTGGAGGTGAAAATGACTCTGTAGGTAGTTGCATGTAGGGCTGGCCACGGGCCGGTTTTAGCCCAAAACCAGACCGATCAAAATCGAAACCGGTTTCAGCCCAAAAACGGTTATATATTGTAGGCGGCGGGGTTCAGCGCACGTCCAAGTGTTTAGCGACCACGACACTGTGCGGACTCAGGGCCCACTAGGAGTACAACGTTGGGCCTTTTTAAAGGGCTTTGGTTGGAGAATGGAGTCACCACTCGGATAAAATTCGGGACACACTTTACAGCAACTGGATTCCACGAAGGAAGCCCAGCAGCCGTCCTCAGAGATTGGGTCCGAAAACTGGGTATGGGCTTTTAGCGGCCCACCCGACCTTGCGATCGGCCTCCGTTTGTATTTTATGTTTTATTATTTTTAATTATTTAATTATTTCTTGAATTACATGCAAATTTCCATTTTTATTCAAACAATTGTTCGATTTTACATTTTAGTCCAAATTTAATTAATTAGTCCAATTTACATGCAATTCTATGTTTAATATCCATTCAAAACAATCAATCAAATAAACAATAATAAAACAGAAATAAAGCATACAAAGAAATGGAGGGAGGAGAAAAGATTACAAATCCCACAATTAAAAATAATTAAATGAAACAATAAATCCTAAAATTTTAGAATAATAGAAAATGTCCATTATTATTGTTCCAACACCATCTTTAAAGATTCAAAAGTCTCCAAGTATCATCAGAACTCTACAAAAATAACTCAAGAATTAATTAATAAAAAAAATAAATTATTTAAGTGCTCTGCGGGACAGAGGCGGCGCCTCTTTTGATACAGAGGCGTCGCCTCTGTGAATGAATAAAGAGGCGGCGCCTCTTCAAAGAGGCGTCGCCTCTGTATCTGCAGAAAATGCACAGTAGAAAATAAAACGAATTAAACAGGTATAAGAAAGGATCCAAATATTACCAATTACAGTCACAAAGTCAGTATGACTTCAACGCATATTCAAATAAACATAAACTACGATTCTAAAACAATCAAATATTAGAATAAATGAAATTTTAAACAAAAGCTAAAAAAAAGAAATGAAAATTTACTGAGAAATCGAATTTGAAATTGATTTGGCCCTCAGAAATGGTGTTTAAATGCCCTTTTTGGCTTCTGAAATTTCAGATTCAACTCTTGGTCTTCCCTTTTTTTTTCTTTTTTTTTTATTAAAAATTGCCAAACCCCCCTTTTCCTTTTTTCTTTGGTTTTTATAGAGGTTTTCTACCTCTAAGATTGCCCTAGACCTTCCACCTCCTCTCCCATGAATGTGGGAGAGGAGTTACAGAACGTAAGGGAATCCCACGTTCTGTCATTAATGCCCATTAATTTTTTTTTTCAGCTCAGACACGAAGAGGCGCCGCCTTTTTGCCACAGAGGTGGCGCCTCTGAGCTCCTGAAGCCCATAGACCTGATTAACATGGGCACAAATCCATTGGGCCACACGGGGCAATCATTCTGGGCTGAACCTTTTTCTTATTGGGTTCAAACTATTATTTTTAATTTAATTAAATTTTTTAAATGAATTAGAATCTGGTTCCTTAGCAATTCGAGCTTATCTGTCATTTATCATCACTAGGCTTTTGCCTCGTGGGCTGGGTCAAACCATGTGTCCACATATATACATCAATTAGTCAATTACTTAATTGCGTAATTAGTTAATTAGTATATATATCAATTAGTCAATTGCTTAATTAGTATATATATCAATTAGTCAATTGCTTAATTAGTTAAGTAAATTACTTACTTAACTAATTAAGCAATTGACTAATTGATATATATACTAATTAAGCAATTGACTAATTGATATATATACTAATTAACTAATTGATATATATATATATATATATATATATATATATATATATATATATATATATATTAGTTAATTACTTAATTAATTAATTAATTAACATATATATACTTTTTCAAACTCAATTCATACCTAATATTTACAAGTTAATATATGTATATATATACAATTAGTCTACACATATCTACATATATTAATAGTCAACATATATATACCTATATATATATCGGTTACATGAAATGTGGAACTGTAACTGTAAATCGGCGGTTTCGATCTGGAACCGACCGGTTCACAAACCGTGGCCAAGTTTACTTGCATGCCTTTACTTTATCCAAAACTTTCCAACTGGGTTTTTGGAACTCGAAGCCGAGGTCCTGCAACAACGGTCTCATTTATCCAGCTGGATTCCACTCGCACCATAACCGGCCAAGTTTAACAATTCTTGTCGTATCTTAGAATCATATAATACGGATACAATATCAGCGCGCGTTAGCATTATATCTTTTTTTTTTTCCTCTGGCTTACATTCATTGTTTGTATTTGATGCGCGTGAAAAAGTCAAAGCCTTTTTAAAGAATATAATAATGAGCACTCGAGTACATGATGCCGAATTGCTGATAATCATGATAATGATAATAATAATAATAAAAAAGTTCATATTAATGTTTAAATATAATAAAAAATAGAATAAATATCATTAAATTAATTTTTTAATTATAATAATTAATTAGTTTTTTTATATATCTAGACCTATAATATATATTAAATAAAAAATAATATAAAACTAATATACATAATAATTGTTAAAAATTAATATAATAATTGATTATAAGTCTAGATATATTATATATAAAAACTAATCAATTAATTTAACAATTTCAAATTTTATAGATATAGATATACTTGTATATATTAAAAAAGTACATTAATAATAATAATAATAATAATAATAATAATAATAATAATAATAATAAGGTAAAATTACAGAAATTGTAAATAAAAATTTTAATTTTTTTTTATTTTAACATTTGAACTTTTTAATTTTTTTTTTAAATTATGTCTTTAATAAATTTTAACATAATAATAATTATGCGTCTCATTTCAACCTCTAAATTAGCTTAAACACTATTCTTTATATTATATTTAATTTTTCAATAAGAAAAATAATGTTTTTTTTCATTTATTAATATTAAATTTTTAAAAATATACTAAATATTATTTAAAAAATAAAATATAACGAATTCAATTATTATAATTAAAATAAAAAATATTTAATTTCTTTAATTAAAATGGTAGCAATATAAATTAATAAAATTTTTGAATTTTGTAATATTTAGCAAAAAAAATTAAGTTAATTTAACTAAAATAAAAATTTAATCATATTGTAAATAAAATAAAATAAAAAATAACATGTGATTTTTTAAAAATATAGTTTAATGAATTAAAAAAATAATCTTTTTAATACAATCTAAAATATTATTTAAATTGATAAAAAAATATAATCTAAAATAAGAGTATTTAAATCAATTTACTATTTAAATTAGCTGTACAAGCATTTTAATCTATTAAACAAGAAAAAAAATAAAAATAAAAACAAAACAGAAACACCATTTTACAAAATTTTGAGTGATTTGAGATAATTTATTGAATAGAAAAATTTCAAACAGCAATCAAAAAGTTAAAACACTATCAATCTAAGTTTCCCTAATAAAAGCCTGCAGAAGCAAACAACCAAACAGCCAGAATCGGATATATCAAACAACATATCTTCACGTAAATGTACAACGAAAAGTGCGAAAAGCAATTCAGTAAACAGTAACGCACTGTGAAGAGAAACTAAAGAAGCGGAAATTAAGGCTCTAGAAATCGGCGATAATTTTTCTGTTTATGCGAGATCTAGGCGAAACGCGTTTCTCGGCGATCTCTTGTAAGTTTCTGAGGTTACTAATCACAAAAGCAGCGCCTCTCCTTGTGTCGCCAAATCTATTATCAACGTCACTAATATCACTCAAATCTGCACCGACAATAAATAAATAAATAATTACTGTGAAAACGAAATGCAAAAAGCAAATTGAAACTGCATTGTTATATTAACACACCTTTGTGCTTAGAAGATGGCTTGAATCTGTTGAACTGAGCTAAATCTACATCAATGTGAAAGAATTAATAAAAAAAATTAGTGATAAAAAAAATCTGAGTGAGAGCGTTGATTTTAATTAAGTGTACCTGATGGAGATGGGGTGTGGGAGACGAGATAAAGCAGGAGGAAGCAGAGGAGAGTGAGAAGTGGAATGAAGTGGATGAATTTTTCAGGTGTTAGAGGAGATGAAGAAAATGATGAGGAGGAGGAGGATGAGGTGGAAGAAGATGAGATTCGGCGAGGAATTTTGGTTGATTTGCGGCGTTCATTGCCCTCCTCGTTGGCGGTGGCGTAGTCGGGAGAAATGGAGTCTAATTTGTTGCTAGTGTCGTCTTTTTTGGGTCCTGATACTCCATGACTGTGGAGTTTTGAAACCGGTGAGCCCAGAGATTGCCTCTGCATTGAATGAGATAAAGGAGAGAGATGAATTTAACAAAAAAAAAGTAGTTTATAATGAAAGGTTGGGTGAGCTGTTTGGATTTTAAATAGTAGCAAGTGGTATTTTTGTTTTACGTTTTTGTTACTTTCTGGTTTTCTTTCTTTTTTTCAAAAAAAACTTTTATTTTTAATGGGTAAATTGCCCCTTGAGGTTTGAAGTTTGAAGCCTAAATAGTCCCTACGTTTCAAATTTAGTAAGTTTACTCATAAAAATATATTATTAAAAAAATGTACCATTTTAGGATTAGTTGGCAGGGAGTTGTTCTCGCTTAACCTAATGTCTCGAGTTCGAAACCTAGTGAATGCAGTAACGTTAAATAGTTGTTGGAATACCTTTGTTGTCCTTGTGGTCATACCCGAGTCGAACTGGATTAGTCATAGCTCATTGGGTTCTGGATACTATAAAAAAAATGTATCATTTTAGGGGTATAATAGAATCATTTGGGAATTAAAATGCAAGTTATTTCACATATTAAAAAACAAAATATTGTATAATTACAATGAAAATGACTAAAATGTTATGCAATTTTCAGTTTTGCTCTAGGACAGGTACGGGGTTATCAAAAAATTTCGTAGAAATTGAATTTAAAAATATTGGAATATATATGATTTGACTGTGTTTAAAGTTAAACCTCAAGGGTCTTTTTTGTAATTGATTTTTTTTTAATTGAAAAAAAGGATATATTTAATATGAGCTTTTGTTATGGTACACATATACATCTATATAAATTACTATTTTCACTTAAATGTAAATTGAGAGAATTAATGCCTATAAAAGGGGAATTAATTTTCATCCTATTTGCCTATAAAAATTTTGTAGGAGGGGAAGGAAATTAAAAAGAATTATTCTCTTATTTCCCTGGTAAAAATTATTTCATTCTAAATTGAAATGTAAAAAATTACATTTTCTCAACTTTTCAAAATAATTTATAAAATACAATAAAATTTATAATTTTTATTTACCAAATAAACAAAATCTTTCTCTCCCCTTCTCTTTCTTTCATTTTTCTTTAAAAAATATTTCCTTCTCTTTCTTCTCGCCATGCATAGTAAAAGTGGATTACAAGTTATGTACATTGATGATTATAATTAAGATTTTTGCTATGAGAATAAATAGTTCACTTAAATTTGAATTAGGAAAATTATTGTTTGTAGTAAAAACTATTATATTAATCGTTATAATTATATAAAAATTAATTTAATAATTTTTAATTTTATTTATATAAATATATATGTGTTGAAAAACTCAACCAAATTCTACTAATAATAGTATATGTTAGAAAATTGTTGTACTAATAATATTAGTTAGTGCCGGTTTTGCATTACTGGTGGCATTTAATTTTAAAAGGTAAAACTTACTCTCAAACCCTCCAACTTTCATATTTTATTGTATTGAGCCCTTAAACTTTAATTGTATTACATTAGGCCCTTATATTTTTATTTTTACATGCATTAAGGACTTTTTTAAAATATTCCATCCCTAAACTTGTATTAAAAAGTCAAAGTGCTCAATTTTAATTTTTTTTGTCAATTTATTCCAATTAAATGCATTAAATAATTTTTATTAAAAAATTAATATTTTTAGTTTTTAGTTTTTATTTAAATGTATTTAAAGTAAAAAAATATTGTGGACACATGGTCTGACCCAGTCCATGAGGCAAAAGTCCAGTGATGAAAGCCCAAGAAAATAGGTCCAACAGTGTAAGGTTTAAAGGACTAGCCCTTTTTGAAGAGAGAATTAAGCCCAGATAGCCTATAACCCAATTGAACCAAAATCCATCAGACCCACCAGACCAAGCCCAAAAAGAAGCCCACTAAAAAAAAGAAAAAACAAAACCTAATAGAAGGAGAGAAACCTCTATAAAAAGGAAGAAAAACCCTAGGAGGGGGAAGAGGAAAAAAAAAACCTAGGGAGGAGGCCAGAGAGGAAACCCTAGAAAAAAATGCAGAGAAAAAAATCTTCTGGAAAAGAATCAGAAAAAAGAACGTAGAAAAAAAAGAAAAGGATTTGGCCTTACACTGTGGGACTCGCCATTGCAGTCTGCTAAAGGAGCTTCTGAGTGCTATCTACTTTCACAACAAGTGTTCTCTTCCTTTGGTATTTTTTTTCCCTTGATTATTTGGTTCAAATTCTATTTTAAAGTATGATTACATGATTGCATGATTATATGAATTATAGTTGAATTTATTTTTCAATTAATTAATTTAGGTCTGTGTTTATTATTGTTATAAAAAAAAAAAAAAGAAAACTATAATTTTTTATTGTTGGCACTGTTGCCATTAACGTCCTTTTTGTTGTTAACAAAATTTTTTTTTTTTTTAAATCGGCAACAGTGCCATGTATTGTTCTCGTGAACTTTAATTTTTTTTGGTTGGTTGATGACACTGTTGCCATCAAGTGCCATCAACCAACCACCACTTATTTTTCATTTAGTTTTTTATTAGTTTTTTTTTTTCTAGTTTTTAATTTTGTTAGTTGTTTACTCATTTTAATTCTTATTATTTTTTTATTTTTTTTATTTTCAATTGACATTCTTATTTTTATTTGTTCTTATTTGTTTGTTTGATTTATTTTATTATTCTTTTATTTTAGTTGCTCTTTTATTTTTAGCTTGATTATTTGTTATGCAATATTTTTATTTTTATTTATTATTAATTGATGATGGTTTGATTAACTAGAGATTTATTAATTAATTAATTATTTTTTAGTTAATATAATTGGATTATTTAATATTGTAAAGTGTTTTAATTTTCCAGAGCTCCACCAAAACTATAAGTATAGCAGAGATAAACCGTACAATCACTAAATAAGGCAAGGTATGGTCTGGCCACAAAGCCGTACTCATACTCCTTAATTTTTCAGCCAACAGGCCTGTCCCTTTTATGCCTTATTCAATAATCATAAAGTCTACCTAAACTAAACTTATAGTTTTAATGAAGTTGGTAGACTGGATCATTTTCTGTTATTAAATTTCT
>CATIWO010072605.1:0-10981 GCA_949673435.1 Macaranga tanarius | reverse complement strand
AAAAAATTTTTTTAGTATAAATAAGTCATTAGTTTTATTTTATGTTTAAGGATATTTAAAAAAAAAAAAAAGATAATGCTACACTTAAGTAGTATTTATAAATAAAACTAAATTTTAAATTCAAATTAAAAGAAATTAAATTTTAAATTAAAATTTAACTTTTTAAAAGATAAAAAAAATTATAAATTTACCATGATCACATGTTTTATTTGTAGTAAATTTTACTATATATATTTTATTTACTACAAAATAATTCTTTTGTAGCTAATAATTAAATTTTTTTAGCTACATTATTTAAATTCTCATAGCAACTTAACTTAATATATTTTTATTATTTAGCTTCATTAGTATTATTTTTATAGCTAAAAATATTTAAAACAGCTACAGAATACTTAAATTCCGTAGCTAACTTTTAGCAACACCATTTTTTGCTACGGCAAGCTATGGACCTTATTTTTTGTGGCTAAATCATTTAGCTACATAATTCTATACATTTAGCCACAAATTGATCCGAAGCTGCAGATGAGAATTGTTGTAGCATTAATTATGATTTTACTTGTTATCAATTATAAGAGAATATTTATGGATGATGACAATTGGTCCATTCGCCTGAGTATGAGCCCTGCAAGACAAGCAAACCAGTGAGTGGGCATACCTTGCCGGCGTACCGACTCCAACGATTAAATTAAAATAGAGTATTGGAGAAAAATAAGAGAAAATGAAATAGTTATTGGGTTCCATTGGGGTTTATCTGTCATACCATCATTTATATATTAGTTCTATATGGTCTTTTATGGATTTACTTTTAATTGCCACATGAAACTTTCTCTTTGGCTAGGGTTTGTACTATTCACATGGCTCTGCTCATTGAACGTTTACAGCTTGGTCAGCACGCATGGTACTCCAAATAGCATGCTTTGTATTTGTCATGCCTGTGTACTTTGCCTGCTTGCTTGGTCGCACATGGCTTATTCAGTATGCCAAATCTGCATGTAGTACGGATCGCCAGATCAATAGGTTGGATTATTACGTCGATTCGTCCTTGGGGTGATGGGTTGGTTCGCCTTTGATTAATCGAATCATTATAGCGGTTCGTTCTTGATATGTCGAATCATTAGCATGGATTCATCTTTAACTTGTCGAATCACCAAGTCGGTTCATTATGTCAATTCTTGTATCGGTTCGTTAGCATGGATTCATCCTTGACTTGTCGAATCACCATGTCGATTCATTAGCATAGATTCATCCTTAACTTATCGAATCGTCAAGTAACTTATCGAATCGTCAAGTCGATTTGTTATGTTGATTTATCTATTTGAATCGAACTAATTAATCTAGATTAATGCCAGCTTTGGGCTTAGAATATGAGTTTGGGATATTTTTTTATTTTGTATGATTGTATTTTATTTTCAATAACTTTTTTCTTTATCCATTTTTCTCAAGTGTAACTGTGTGCAAATGTAGCTATTTCTATAAATGGCCTCGGAGTAACTGTTATTTACAATTGCACTATTTTATAATTTGTAATTAACATGAATATGAATTTGGATCGGATCAATATGTTTTATGCACTCTAAATCTAAAATTCAATACATATATTGAGATTCACATTTTATGTCAAATGTGAATTAAAGAATCAAAATAATTACTAGAAACTTAAGATCAAAGCATATGCTTTATTAATTTGTCAATATACTTAATAAAATCAAATTAAGTTTTACTATAGCTGTACTCTTCTTAATTTAATAGCTATTCTAAAATTAATTTGACCACTTCTTGATGTAGCGGGCTTGTTTTGAAACTTAACTGAATGAGAGAAGTCAAATTTCTAGAAAAATATAAAATTAATGGAGAGAGAGAGGGGTTATATAACTCCAAGGCCACAACGTAAATATTTATGCAAAAGTTTGTCTTATGCTTTCCATCATACAAAAAGTTTATTTTATTATTATTTTTTAATTTAGGAGGAATTAAGTGTTGCTTTGTAATAGTTAAAATTAGATTTATAATTTTTTAATATTATGAAAAATTATTATTTAACTACTAATGTTTGACATAAAAAAATTATTTTATGCCATAAGAACATAAATATTGCCATTGGAATTTTGATAACCAATTATCAAATTACATTCACTTCTAGTTATGAGTGCTTGTAAAAAAAATAAAAAATAATATAACAAAAAATAAGTAACATTTAAATTATTTTTTCAATATTTAGTGTAACATAAAAAAGTTAAACATTTCAAAATTTTATAATTAATATTAATAAAATTATTATTTTTATTATTGGCTCTTGCTAGGACTGAAGAAATATTTTTTTTAATCATTAGAGTTTAAGTGGTTTAATTTTCGACCACAAAAAGAAAAAATAAGTGAATACGGAGAATTAAAGTTTATTTTTCGCATTTGATATTCGCACATTTTACCACTCAAATTACTCATAGGTATGAAAAATGATTCCTAGATGATGATTATATAATTTTTGTTAAATAAGATATCAAACAGCATAAATACATTAATAAATTACATAATAACATATATTTCTTATAAATTACATAGTAAGAAACATTTTTCACTTCTAAAACATAAAAAAAATTAAGTGTAAACTAAAAATAATGAAATTTGAAATCTAATCATATTTTAAAATGCCTTAAAAAATTGATATTAAATCACCCTTTAAAAAATTAATAGATTAAAAATAAAAATTTGACTTACATTGTTTGTAAGTTTATTTTTATTTTTATCTTTTGTAAATTATTTTAATTGAAAGCGTGTAAAAGGTTAAAAGAAAAGTTTAAGGGTATTATAGAATATTGGAATAAAGCTTAGGGGTAAATTGATATATTAAGGCAGATAATTTTGTAGATTATTATGTTAATATTATATGTCGGGGACAGAGAATGCACGTGCGCCACCGAAAAAATGAAATGACCGAGGAGGAGAATTTTGAGTAGGAAAGATGCTGTGCACGTGCCTCTCAGTCAAAGGTCAAAAGCCACTGCTTGCACGAGTCTTTTGGACCCTTTTTAATTAAACCTTAATTAATTAATTAACATTTTTTATTTCTATAAATTAAAAATATTAAAGAGTAAAGAGAAAAAATGAAGAAGAAGCCAAAGATAAGATCGATGTTTAGGATACTTTCATCATCACCATTAACATTTTTTTTTTTTTTTTGCCTTTCTTCTTTTTATCATTAGGTATGTATCTTAATCATACCCATCCACATGAACTATATATTATATAACAAAATTATGTAATTAGCAAGTATTAGTAATTAGCCTAGCGGTATTAACTTTTTTCAAAATATTAAAGGATCAAGGGTTTAATCCTTATTTTTCTGGGGAGTTCAAAAGAATTGTTAATATTTCATAACAAATAAATGTATTTGTTTATTGAGAAATTATTAGGTGTGATTAAAATAGTGATACTTTAGTTCATTTAATAATCACTAAAATATTGTTATATAGTTATTTAAATGATAGAAAATTAAATTTATTTTTATAAAAATTTTAATGAAATTTATGACAATATTTTAATATAGTTGTTTTTTTTTTTTTGAAAGGTATTTTAACAGTTGTTTAATTCACTAGAATACTAACTTAACATATATATTTAGTTGGTATTTCGAATTCTGCCAAATATCATTTAAAACTTAATTGATTTTTAAAAAATATTCTGATTTTGAAAATATTTTCTAGGTAAAAATATTTTAGTGTGTATCGTTAACAAATTATTATTTTTTGATGAAATAAATTTTAAAATATTTTAAACATTTAAATATTAATCAATGTTTAATATAAAATGAAAAAACTACCATTATTGCTAAAGTAATTCAGAAATTTTTAATAAGATATATAATCAACTTAAAACATCAAAACCATTCTCCATTGAAAAATTCTATAAAAATATTGCTATTATAAAAAGAGTTCCACAGTCAAAATACATATATTGTAACCTTTTTAAAAGACAATAGTTAAAATCTAAAAATCACTTGAACCAATGACTTTTTTCATAAAAAAATTTATTTTTCCATTCCATGAGTACAGAAAATAAATAGAGTATAAGTTTTTTTAGTTTTTTTTTTAAAGAAAATAAATAGAATAGAAGATTTTTAATGGCCAAGACTTATCGGACTATGCCTTTTTTTTTTTTTTTTTCTTATAAAATAAGTTAGATAATAGTTATCGTTAAGCTGCAAGTTTGCTGAGTAGAGGTTGGAGCATCTTTAACGGCATGTGACATCACACGTGGTAATGGTCTACCCAACCCTTATATATATATTGAGCATATACCCAACCATTATATGATGCATATGGAATGTGAAACCTATTATTTCACAGATATGGCTAACTACATTGTCCATTGTATATTATAACAAATGATGTTCAATATAATTCAAAATGTTTAATATATAACATTGTATATTACTAACATAAATGTTTAACATAGACCAATATAATTCAAAAAAGTTGCATTTGTATAACATGTGTGGTGTTGTGTCTCTTATTTATGGGAATCAAAAAATGATTGGTTTTTTTAGATTTATTTATGGGAATTAAAGAATGACTGGTTTCTTATATTTTATATTGATTTGTGGAATGTATATGTATGGATTATATGGGTTAGTATAATTTATATAAAGTGTATTTTAACTCTTATGTGTGTGTATATATATATATATATATATATAGACACCAAACTCTACTTTCACAAAAATTTATATGTATTAGGCCTCATTAACTTCTTAAAAACATCATTTCCAAAAGAAATAGTTTATATTTGTTTGATATTTTATATTTAGTCAATGAAAAATTAAATAAATTTTCATGAAAATAATTTTCTCTTTTCAAAAGAATATTTTATTTTGAAAAATATGCAAACTAGTAAAAATATATATTTTATCATTCAATATGTACGTATCAATATTAACCAGAATGCGTTACTTTATAATTATTACATGTATTATTTTATTTTTGAAACAAATTGAAGGACATAATTTTATTGTTGAGATGAATATTTATTTAATGCATATGTTATGATGCACAAGTAATTCACACATATTTTAATTATTTTATATTTAAAATTAGATTAAATAATAAACATGTATTTAATTATTTAATAATTACTTAGTAATTAGATACATGAGTGGAATATAAATTTAGAAGTGATAAGAGATAAATGAGAGATTGACTAAGTTATATTTGGTAGAATTCTACGAAATGAAAAATATATAATGAAAATTTCATACTATATATATATATATATATATAGTCGTAATATATAATATTTAGAATATATATATTTATTATCTTTATAATTATTATCTGAATTAAATTAAATTAGTTAGAGTTAGAATAAATTTTAAATATCCATCTTTATGAAAAAAATATAAATCTTTGCTCCACAATGTGAATCCAATAAGGTTGCTAACAAAATGATAAGATCACAAAGTCTATTTTTTTTGGCAAGAAAAAGTAATAAAAAGATAAAAGAAGGCTCGTGCACAAGCAAAGGAAAAAGACGCATAAGACGGATGATTTATCATTGAGTTATATAATTAAAATAACAGTTAATATCAAGAGTTTAATCTCCCAATTCTCATTTGATCTTTCTTAAAAAAAAGTTATAATATAAAGGGCCGTACTAAAAAAAAAAAAGACAAAGAAGTGCTTTGGCTAAAAAAAACATGAAAAAGAAAAGCCAAGAGAATAAAAAACTACAGAGACATACCATATCATCACCAGATAATCAAAACCCTTTTAAACATAAAACGAAATTAAGAATTACAAAGAGACCCTACACAAAATCAACAGCTGGGTCCTTTTTATTTTATTTATTTTTTTATCATCATCAGTCATCACATACATTTCTTGACATTTCACAAGTACAAACAAATAAACAATCAAAAACGTCAAAAAGGAACAAACTAAACAATTAAAAGGAAGAAAAAAAAATCCAATTTGCTTTTAAGGTAGTGACTTCAGCTAATTAAGGCACCGATTTACCAGCAAATGATAAAACCATACGTGTGTGTGCATATATATATATATATATCTCCATCTCCATCTCCATATATAGCTTCCTGATCATGTGCTCCTTTTATTTTATATGTGTGTTTCATTCTATTTTATCACGATTCATGATAGATATAGAGATTGATGTCAGTCCAATATTCATTGAGAAAAAAGAGTCCCAATCCAAAGTTCCAAATCCAATTTCCTCCAACTATCCTAAGTGTCCTCACTTATCTCTGAAATAAAACTTGGGACTAAAGTATATATTTAGTAAATATGGAGAATGTAAGATATCATGAGTTAAAAAGTTTTAATGTTTTATTTTAGTAAATATTTTTTTGAAATTTATTAATAAAATGATTTTAAAAATTTTTAAAAATATTTTGTTAGTTCTATACATTATTGAAAAAACTTTTTTGTTAATTAAGTTTTAAGTTTTACATTTTAATTTCTGAATTACACTTTTAGAAAATTTAATATTTCTGACGTGTCATGAAGATTTATGGGCTGCATATGGACACTATTCATTTATATAGAGTTGGATATTCATTTCATGAACTTAATTAATTAAGAACGTAACGTATAGTTCCCAACTTAGATATCACACATTTAAATATGATATCAATAATAATATATATTCTTGCTGTTATTATATTCAGAAGTGCACAATGTTAGGACTCGGAACTCTTATTTTAAAATGCAAGAATGAAGGATAAAAAATATATTTTCTCTATTATTTAATTTCCACTTTGAGCTAGTTTGGATTATGGGTTGTGGCAATGCATAAATATCTTATATAATATAATATGATATTGATTATTAAATAATATAAGAGGTTAGAATTGTTGAAAAAACAAAAGGAAAGAAGAAAAACTCAAATAAGGCAGCCCATGCCCCGATTGATTAACACTTCATGCTCTTATCCTTGAATGATAGATTTTATATGTATATATTACATCTTAAGTCCATATGCATTTATCCTTACAGAAATATATATAATAATTGTAGCAAAATTCAATATGTAGTTAAATATATAAATCGAATGTTATCTTTATTGCTATGAAATATGAATTGATCAAGTTGTGTTAAAAATTAATACTCAAGCTTAACTTATTCTAATCTTAGTCATAATTTTATTTTTTAGGGACAATTATCTTCTTCTAAATTTAATGAAAATTAAATTTTATAAATCGACAATGGTAATAAAATTTAAATCCTATATTTTAAAATATTTTAAAAAATAGCTGTTATATTACTATTTTGATGGTGAACGTACCTTACTTATTTTGTAATTTTGATATTGTAAAAAAAAAAATGTATCTTTTTTTATTTTTAAATAGAAAAATAGGGTGGCTATACATATATTGACTCTTGTACAAAATCCACCCAAGCAACACATTATATGAGTCTGGTAAGAACTAACAACTCCAATAACTATACATATGCTTAAAACTTACGTTTTAGGCATAAGACAAAATTCTGATATTTACTGCGAGATCACTACATTTGGTGATATATATATTGTATGTGTATATATAATTTATTTAATAAAAGAAATGTCTGTTTATCAAAAAAAAAAAAAAGAAATATAAGAATGATCCAATAAGAGAGATATATTATTTCTTTATTAGTATTATTTTTTACAATTAAACATAAATATATATAAAAGAGGAATCATAATTATACCATACAATATTATTAAGAGATAATAACAAACAATAACTTATAATAAAAAAAATTACACTTTTTCATGGTATAGTATTAATTACTATTATAAATACAAGTCGACCTCGAATTAAGAACCTGGTCAAAAAAAAAAATTAGTGAAGAAGTAGAAAACAAAACAGTTAACGTTGGATAGCTCAAAAGAAAAAAAAAAAAAAGGTTAATGGAAACATATATATAGGGGTTGCCGGTCTAGAAGTGGTAGCATGCACAAGTAGAAGAAGAAATGAAATGAAATTTATGCTAAAAATCGTATATAGTTTAATTAATTAATTATTATACCTTAAAAACTGGAGTTACTATAGTTGCTTTTGTTGTTTTTACAATGGAAAATATTGCAAATCAATTAAGCTCACACTCCCTGATCATCGGGCTCTCTGTTTCCCGCATTTTCGCTATCTGGTCTCGCACTTCCCAAATTAATTTGTTTCTTCTTCTTCATAAATTGATGCAATGGAGTGAGTGCTTTTAACCATTTAATTAGCTAATGGGTACTTTTGTGGCTGAAAATGTTGCATTGGTCTCGAAAGGGCATGCTCGTTATATATGGCCAACTGTATCCTGCAACAGAAGCTCCATTGTGCTGCATTAAAAAAGAGAATATATAACTTAAAGAGGTTGTGAATAAGTTGGCACGGGACTCTTTCAGTTTAACCAGAAATTTTGAGTTTGAGTTATGAGAATGCAGCCATCTTAAAACTCTTGGGTAGACCTTTGCCGTTCTTCGGGATTCTACCCGGGTCGAATCCGGAGTAGTCGACCACAGTAGTGACCAAATACCGGGTGCATCAAATGCAAAAAAAAAAATATATATATATATATATAATTCTGAACTTATAATGGGATAGTTATTTTGTTATTTACAATGTGAAACTTTATTTTTCTTATTAAAGTACAATTCCTACTTATATTTTTGAAATATTATAAAATTTTTCATTATCTTTTTGGTTAGTTTTTTAGCTAATTTTTTTATTCATAAGAAAAGAGACATTTCAACTTAAAGCTCAGCTAACCTTTATAAAAAATAAAGCTAGCCTAACCGAATGATGAAAATTACTACATGTATTTCAAAATGGAGATTCTTTATTAAAAAAAAAGAATTTTTTTTACTTACTATTGATGTATTACACCTTAAAATTAATTTTATAACATATATTTCAAATATTTTATATTTAATTAATGAAAATAAGATATATATTTTTATATTAAAAATCCAATTTTAAAGTAAAATACAACTAAAGTAGGTAAAAACTTTTCATTTTGAAAAATTATATTTTTGCGATAACTTGAATAATATTTTATGATTATTAATTTCAAAATTAGCTAATGGTTCATACAACAACAGCTCAAAATGTTAATTTTTTTGAATAAAATGCAATCGAATTATGTTGTAAGCGAAATAATGCATTATCTATTTGCTAACAAGTTGAGCAGTAAGATAGCAAGCAGCACTGCAGAAGAAACAACAAAAACTCAACATGACATTGATCCATATACATATATATTATGAATCTTTGAACTCGAGCTCATTTTTATTGCAATTAAGTAGGTGAAACCATCGTACAAATGCAATTTATTAGTTTCAGTCGTCACTCTCAAACACATCATCCTTCATTTTTTTACATCATCTACTTTCGGTTTCTGACAATTATATTGACTTCGACTAATCCGAAATCGATTTAAATAAAACTATAAAACCGGTAAAAATCTTCTAATAACTATTTAACGTAACTGTATTCACTGAGATTCGAACTCAAAATTTCAGCTTAAATGAGAATAGTTCCCTACGCACTAATTCCAATGATTGCTCATCATTTTTCATTTTTAATCTCAAGTGAAGCTTTTTTTTTTTTTAGAAAGTGCATTTATGATTAATTTATTTATCAATTGTAGCAAGTATAATAAATTCACATTGGTACATCTAATTATAATTCTATAAACATTCGATTAAAATAAAAATTTCCAACCCTAATTAATAACACTCAATAATTCGTTGATTAAATGACATCTCAATTTCTTCTCTTTCATAAATTTTTAGGATAAAATTTCACTAAATCGAGTTTTTTTTATATAATGCTCCCGATATCCAACAGCTATAAGGGCTCCAACAAATTCGAAATCGATCCGGATAAAACCACAACCAAATTTTTTCTAATTAAGTTTATTAGGGAGTCATCTCAATTTGTATAACATTTTAATAAATTTACATCTCAATATGGTAAGATTAAATAATTAAATTTTATTAACTAACCATAAAAAAGAAGAATAGAGGAGAATTATGCTCCGCTCAATATTATGGAAATTATATATATTTTTATTTATTTATCATTGATTCAGTAGAACATTATATGATAAGAATAGTCGTTTTCTATATTAAAAAAAAAAAGAGAGAGAGAATAGTCATTTTCTTATCACTAAAATGAAAATTTTTTATGTGATTAGCTATAGTAGAAAATTACAAATTACATAATAAAAGTTTGAAATATATAACATGGATATATGTCATAAAATGTGTAGATAATAAATAAAAATAAAAAATCGATTAACAATTTTATTCCCCAAACCAAAGAAATGGTTGAAAAGTCGAGCCAAATTAAATCCAACGTTTCAAAATCTATGGTCAATTATTACAACTCAGAGACAGTTGTTTTCTTTGTTACCATAAGAAGTATACATTAATTAGTAACAAAATCTAGAAATGGCAATTTCATTATTTTTAAATCCAACAGAAATTTTGTGTTATACACATGCAATTTAATTTACCTCATTCATCTGAATGAATTAATTACGTCTTGTTTAAAATTTGTCATCAGAACATTAATATATTTAGTCGCCTCTTATTGTCTCATAAGACATCAGCAACTACCTATTCAATATCATTCATATTATATATAGCAATAACTGTTTATATAAATATACAACCTGAGCTCAAAAACAATACATATGTGATATGTCAATTATATGAAGTAATGTTTATTTGATTTTCTGTTATGTTATGCAATTCACGATATTTTAACTATCTAATTTCTTTATTAATAAAAATTATATATGAATTCCATTTTTAGTTTTAATTGAAAGTTGTGGTTAGATAGTATATTTTTTATACATATATTAAAAAATTGTGTTTAATTATTGATTAATATAAAATGAAATTTTTTTAATTAAAAAAATTGTTCTTTTAGAATTAACATTCCAAAAATACATAAAAAATAACATAAAATATGTATCTTTAAAATTAT
>CATIWO010072590.1:0-22030 GCA_949673435.1 Macaranga tanarius | reverse complement strand
TTTCTGTTAATACTCGTGAGTCATGTGCTACTCCTTCCCATCCAGCCCAAACAAATGTGAAAATCATATCAAAATCATATATAGCAAGCACATTTTGATAGCAATCTCCTCTTCCTCTAGCTCGATATGGTGTTTCTTAGGCAAGTAGTATAGAAGCATGAACAAGCGTCCCATCAAGTGCACCAATAGCACCCTTTCAAAATAAAATTTCGTTAATTTTTTCAATATATAAATTATTCAAAATCTTAAAATTTTCAATCTTATATATTACCTTAAATATTTTTCGAAGTCGTTGATAATGCTGGACTTGATTCAAATCTGGATTGAAAGTAGTTGGTACCACCATTTTTTTTGCAAAATGTAGCATTGCCTTTAAAACTTCATGGAAATAAGCATGTATAGTTTGAGTTGAATGGTTGAATCTCCATTTCATGGCACAATTACGAAAAGTTTGACTGAGAGTAAATAAAAATATTGCCATCTTTTCCTCTACTGAAACATAACGACTGCTTTGTAACCATCCTTTAGCTTTAAAATGGTTACATAATTTTAAAAATGCTTCTTTTTTCATCCTTAACATTTCCAAAGAATGGGAAGAATTTCCATCCAATATTTTTTGTACATATTCATTTCCATTAAGAAAAGAGTTAGTATCAGGCCTTCTCCCAATTCCATGTCTTCTAACTTTCTTATAAATAAGAAGTGTTGCAAACACCTTTAAATTTTTTCTTTGTCGATCGGTTAACATACTGTCAAATTGTTTAAAATACAATAATCATTAATAAAATAATGCACATAATATGCATAATATTAATTAAATACAAAGTAGTTTAAAATACAATAATCATTAATAAAAGTATTGGTCCATGCTTTACTAATATAAAATAATATACTATTATAGATTGCTTGCTAAACATTAAAAGAAATCCTAATTTTTAGCAACTAATTTTATCCAATTAATTCTAACTTCTTCAGACTTCTTAAAGAGAACCATCCATTGTTGTCGATATGCTTTACTTTCATAAAAAAATACTACATGCAACAATATATAAAGGATCCTCCACTGTCAATGTACTCATCTCATCCAACATCATATTGCACTCTTCTATAGTAGGTCCATCAGACTCCCCAAGAGTTTTAAGAACTGCCATCAGTTGATCATCAATATCATCAGCTTTACTTTTTTCTGGACGTTTCCTATGCTTTTTTTCATAAATTATAGTTGAATTTGGTGAATCAAGATAAACATCGATCTTAATAGGTGACTCTAAATTCACTGTTACTGGGACATCAGCAAATGAAGATTCTACTCCATTTAGATTCACTGTGTCTAGCATAGTTCCCTTAGAAGGACCCCAACCATCTTTTCCAGTTATTGTTATGCTATCAAATAATGATTTCTTCTTATTTACATATTGTAATCCAGTAAATCAAAATTGTTTTGCCTCTGGAACCCTCTGTTACATGACAAAATCATTGTTATATATTTTTTCTAACTTATTAAATATTTTAATGAATATATAATTACTAAAAGTTAATTAATTATTATTACCTTTATATATTCATCCCATTCTTCAAAACTCCAGTTAAATATGTTTGTTACAGGATCATATCCATGCCTGCTTTTTCCTACTATATTTGACCGAATAGTATACTTCTGTTTCAAATAGTTCCACTCATTTTTTAGTTATTTTTTAGTCAACTAAAGATTCCTTTTCTCTTCAAATGACTTTATAATTTTTTTCAAAGAATCTTTTTTCAAACTACTCCCTTGTTTTCCAGCTTCACTCACTTATTCAATGCATAAATCTAAAAAAGTTTTAACTAAAGTAGGTCCTTCCAATTGGCCCTACTAGAGTCATCTGATGCCATTACGTATATATAAAATAATTAGTAATAATAATATTATTAAAGCCTATATATAAAATAAATAGCAATAATATAATTATATATTATATTCGTATTAGACAACATTAATGTTATTGTTAGTATTTAATTTTTTCTTTAAATTTTATTACTGGTAATGGACAAAGAAATGAGATATACAAGAGACAGGGACTTGAAAAAGTACTGAATTAAATAAAATATATACAAAACAAAAGCAAGTGAAAGGATTTCGGGGAGAGAAAGTGACTGTATATATATATAATAATGCAAAAACCATACATATGTTGTCTACCAACCCAACGGGACCCTCTCATCTAAACCATTTACTCATACAATGCAACACCTGGAACAATGCATTTTAAGTTTGCAACTTTAGCACAACAGAAAAATAAGGAAGATCTCCAAAACCCAGATTTAAGCATTTTACCCATGAACTTAACAACATCCTAAAATGAATCATTTACCCAGATTTCAAGTTTCCCCCAATATTCTCTCGTGATTCAACACACCTCACTCCATAAAAAAAATGATACAATTAAACACTAACAAACTCAATCAATTAAATAAACATAAAATAGAAAATCAAATATAAAAGATGAATGAAAATAGTATTGATTGATCAGTGATTGTAAAGAGTGAAGAAAATAGGGTTTGATATGTGACTAAAAAAAATAGATTGATAAGTGAGTACTAATTTTTAAATAATAAGGATACAACAGTCAATTTAATAAAAAGTTTTTAAAATCTAACAACTGAGCGTGTTCAGTAGAAATTTTAAGTAAAAAGTTTTAACTTATTATTTTAAGCATTTTTCCACTTAATTAAATAATTTAAGTTGGGCCCATTTTGGATTATCAAACTAACTTAAAATAATTAAGTACTGAATATATTAATTTTTAGCATTAAGTGGTATTATCAAATACCCCCTTACTTAGAATGGCTACTACAAATAAAGGAAGTGTTTGAACATCAAGAGTATAGGGAAGTACAGAAGTGTAAACTTACTTCTCGTAAATTCAGAGGTCATATTCATTTATGGTGGAGTGATTCAATAGAATTTCGGTGAATGTATAGAGAAGAGGAGGTTAGAAGTTGGAAAGTTATGAAGAGATTAATACATAGACATTTTATTTCTGATTTTTATATGTAAAAATTCTACGATAGATTGCAAAGACATAAACAATGTAATTTGTGTGTTAGGGAATACGCTAATGAGTTTAAAATATTGGTGATGGGAAGTGACCTAAGAGAATCTAAGGGGCAGATTATTATAAGATTTTTGAAGAGGTTAAAGCATGAAATTGCACAAGAAATGGAATTATAACCTTCTATGTTTTTAGAGGATATAATTAAGCTTGCCTTGAAGGTAGAAAGACAACTTAGTTATGAGCAGTATGAAGAAGAATTTGTTGTTATTGCACCTACAATTGATATTTCACTATGTGAGTTTGATAAAAAGAGTAGTGGTGATTTTAATATTCATGGTGAGGAATATAAAGAGCAATTATATGTTAAAGTACAATATGATGGTGTTAAATTATATGACAACCTTCATGACTTGATAATTGAAGGAAGTGTTAAAGATGGCTTGGTCTTAAAAAGGAAATAGTTTATAAGGAAATTATGAAGGTATTAGTGCAAAAGAGTAGAAGTGGCTTTGAGGAGGATTCATAAAAATTTGAACACCATAAGAAGTGTGTGCATGTAATTAAGAAAATTAGTAAAGATGCACATTGTCTAGCAATGATAGAAGTTGTTAAGAGTACACAATATTACAAACATGAGTATACGAGCAGTAAAAAGGGAAAACTTATTGTTGTGCACATGAAAAGAGGAAAAAGCTTGAGTGTAGTACAAAAGATGAGGGCGTAGTGAATGCTTATCCTTATTTTACTAACAACATTAACTTTTCTTTGTTCTGTGTTTTTAAATTTCTTTTGCAAGATTTTCTACCATGTAAAGATCAATTTAAGGTTGTTTATAGATTTTCTAACGCATGCAAAATTAAGAATTCTATTAAGTTTTTGTTCATAGCTTGAAGTACTTGAGATATTTAGGTTTTATGCTTGAAAAGGAGCGACAATATGCCTATCCTATCAAGTATAAGAATTCAAGTCCTACGTTTCAAGTGTGTAATCAAGTTCAAGTTATTTTAAAGATGTTTGGGTGGATCAACACCTCAAAAGAGGAGGCGTGGAGTAATGGAGTTAATATAGTGTTTGACCCTAGAGGATTTACAAGGGTGTTAATTTGCATTGAAGAGTTTCCTTCCCAAAGACATACCATAATACAACCATGTGATAATAGCCTATTCCAAATAGAGGAATACATCAATGATAATATTTGTAAGCTTAATCTGCAAGGTCAAGATTCGAGAATGAATCTTCTTGAAGAAGGAGAGAATGATGAGAATCAAGGTAGGCTAGGAGCATTCACAGGTCAATTATATAGAATTAGAGGTCTAATGTCAAAAAATAAAGTCAAACATGCTAACGTGGTACTTATAAAATTTTTTTAGAGCCTTCTAGCTAAGGAAAGTATGCACGTTGAAGATATTAAAGTGGAGAAAGCATCACCAAGGCTTGTCAATATATTTTTGGTGAGTTTTCAAGGCTTTACATGTAATATCCATGTCCTCAAGACAAGATTAAAGGGATTTACTAATAGTTTAAGATTTAATTAAATATGTTTAAGTTATTTTTGGAGAACTTTATATTTAAAAGAATTAATTAAAAATAAACTGAAATAGTTAAAGTTTAGATTAAATTGAAAGAAAATAAGGATTTAATTGAAAGAAAAAAGAAGTATGAGGATTTGTTAAGGAAAGGAAGGAAATATGAAGGATAAAAAAAGAAGCTCTGCGTAAATAATGCAGGAGGAGGAAGAAGGAAAGGAGGAGAAGAAAGAAGAAGAGGCGTAAAAGTACTGTAGCTAGGGTTTTAATAACATCAAGATTTCTCAATTTTGATCTTTTAACTACAAGAAATTTCTTTTATTGTGACAAAAACTATTGAGATGAAATGCATTTGTCACAATAGGTGTACATATTGTGACAAAAGTGAGTTTATTTGTGACAAGTTTAAATCTTATCATTATAAGTTAAAAAAACATAAAAAAAATAGTGACAAAAATAATTTTGACAAAATATTTTATCACAATATGTGAATGATGAACTATATATAATAACAAAAAAAAAATATCAGCATATTTTGACACTATATTCTTCTACCAAATTATTAAGATTATTTCAAATTATATATTGCGATAAAAATTCTATCACAAAAAATATTTATCATAATATTTAATAAAGTAATTATATGTTGACAAAGAAACTTTGTCACAACAAATATTGTATGACAAATGTATTTTTGAGAAAAGTAATTTTCTCATTAATTATATATTTATCATGATAAAATAAAAATATGTCATATTATATATTAAAAAAGATAATATAGTGATAAAAATAGAAATTTCCAAATATTTAATCATAATAAGCAAAATACAAGCAGCACAATGACTAAAATAATTTTATAGCAATATTTCATCACAAATATTTATGACAAATAAATTTTATCAAAAATAATTTTGTATTCATTGATAAATATAATTTTGTTGTTGGTACTTTTATTGTGACAAAACAAAACATGTCACTTTAAAATTATGGTATAAGTAATTTTGTGCAATAAAAAATAATTTTGTCAAACTATTTTGCCACAACATGAACAAATAAAAATTAAATTGATAAACTTGTGAAAAAAATAATTTTGTCAATATATTTTGTGATGGAACAATTTTTCTTACAAAAATTCAATGTTTTAATAAGTTAAAACATAAAAATTATATCAACTTCAGTGAAATTTTTTAAAAAATTGATAAGGTGAATATATATATATTTTTTTTTGAAGATAAGATAAGTGGCTGATAAGAAAATAAACATAAAAGTTATTAAATAATAAGAGATGATTTGAAAAAAAAAAAAGTACCTTGAAAAAATTACTTCAAATGATAAAATGACAACCAAAGCAAGAAAAAAATATTTGCTAATAAATGATATTTATGTAGAGTAATAAGTTTTTTTTTCCAAGCTGATGTGCAAAAGAAATCATATTTATATGACCTACTTTGTATACTTCCGTACTCTTTTGGAATTAGATAGCATTTGCTATCTATTTATATACTTATCCTTTTAAAATTGTGAATTTTTTATAAGAAAATTATTAATAGAACTCAACCGTATAGTCGTGTATTATATAATCCTTTTAAAAGTAGGAATTTTCTTAGGAAATTATAGAAAAATTATTAATAAAAATATATATCAATTTACACTACTAGAATTTACCGAATTAGCGACGGAGATTTCCGTCGCTAATTCAATAAAATCCGTCAGTAATTCCTATTAGCGACGGATTACTATCCGTCGGTAAAATACGCTTCGCTAATAATTACCGACAGATTTTGACATTCAGTCGGTAAATTAGCGATAGATTTGATATTTTCCGTCGGTAAATTAGTCTAGTTGTATAATGTATCAATCGATTTTTACCGACGGATTTTTCCATTGCTAATTACCGACGGAAGTTATTCCATCGGTAATTTATGGCAGTAAATACCGATGGATTTTAGGAATTACTGACGGATTTTTTCATCTCTAATTAGTGATGGATTAAGAAATCCGTCGATAATTTTAATATATTTTTTATTTTTTGCTTTATTAATCTCTAATTATTAATTTTTTTATATTGTTGCACCTGTTGAAAATTTATAAACATTCATTATAATTTAAACACAAATAAAATAAATCGTATTAAAAAATATAAATACATACATTTCAAATAGAAAATAGATATTCAAATTATATATAATAACTGAAAAAACATACAATTTTAAAATAATTGTACCGCTTTAACATGTTTTACATAAACATTATCAAAACCTACTAGTCCGCTAAATCTGTGGCATGATCTGGACCAAGAGCACCCTCAGCATCTGAAAGAGCTGTGTATAAAGCTGCAGATGGAGATGAGTGTGGAGGTACAGTGGTCGCATACTAGAACTTTGTGCCCACCTCATCAAAGTCTCCAGCTCTTAACAGATATCGCCAATCTGCTGACCATACTCACGACGAAGCTCAGATCGAACAACTTCTAATCTACTCTGCATAGAGCTCTCAACTGCAGCATCAAAATTAGACTGGGAAGGAAATAACTTCTGCCTCAAGGATATCACCCCAGTAATATGGGAATTGCTCGTATATTAAGTCGACACTAAAGATCCAATACTATACACTCGTTGTTTTTATTTTTCTTCAGCTACTTGAAGGAAAATCTAGTTCTCATTAACTTCAGATGCCTCCCTACTCTACTGGTTGCAAAACTGCAGCGACCATCTCTTCATAACGTGCCTAAATACAATGACAAAAATTTAATACATTATCATATTATGTAATATGTGCACTAGTTACATAAGTAAATTATCATTTGTATTACATTATTTATTTATGGCAACTGAAAATGATACAAAACTTAAGGGAAAGATTTTTGTACGTACATTAATATGTTCTGATCTCTTATCAATAAATTGGCTTCTATCTGACTTGCTCATGTGGGTAGCCTTGAATAATTTATGTGCGCTTAGTCGCACTCCATCCTGTTCAGTCTATAAATTATTTATTATTTTAACAACTGAATAATATATTATAATATTTTAAATATAAATCAAGAATATGAACCATAATTAAGCTTAATACATGAATATAGTTCACAATGGCATACATTATTGGACAGCTAGTAATTAGCTATTTCTTGCATATGATTATCCACATTTAAATGTCCGTATGTACCATAGCTGGCTCATGCTCAAGCATAGATCTAGACCCTCCAGTGTGCTTAGAAGGACCTGTATTTGGACTGGCTTTTTTAGTTAGCCAATTTTTACTTAATTGTGCTATATTTCTGGACGTAACCTTCATCCGCCCATTTTTCTTGCCAAGCTCTCCACACTGCATCGGACATCGACCTATCTTGTTTGTTTGACATTCTGTATGTGGACAAAGTATATTTATATCGACTTGCTATATGACGTGCGCACACTTCATTTATCTGCTCATCATTAGCCTCCCACCTAAAAAATTTTTGGACTTAAAGCAAGATTCATTTACGTATTAATACATGATCCCACTATCTTTATATCAATGTTCAAATGAAAATGGAAATTTGATTATAATATTGGATATTAAAAAATAATCTTTACCTTAAACTCCTCCCAGTAGAAGTTAATATGATCCTGTGTAAGTGATGCTAATTGCCACCCCTCTGCGTACCAACATTGCTTGAAAATCTGAGTGTAAATCCTCAAAACTCTGCTGCTTGGCGGTAATCGATTCCTGTATGTATATTACAACATAAAACAATATTATACACATGATAAAGACAATTAATACCCTAATCATTCAATAGAAAATATACCATTTACATGCACTATTCAGAGAAAAATAACAACTAAACCTTTAGTTATTGTAGCAAACATATAAATAAAAGCAACTTCATAAACTTATCTTAATACTTTCATTTTCAACAATATTTACATAATTAAAAAAAACTTCCATACTATTAGAATTAATATCACATAAATACATATGTATCGTCTACTTTAATATCAATAGTACCTTTCAGTATTCATGACTACAACAATGTGATCCCCAGGTGGAGGTTAGTCTACTTCTGGCTCTGGTTGATTTTGTTCCTCTGCCTCTGATGGAACATGCTCCTGTGGTGGTGGGTGGTCAGGTGCAAGCTATTGAGATGGTAACTCAATCTAGGGGACATGTGCAAATGAAGCTGAGGGTGCCATAGTAGTAGATGAAAAAGCTGCAGTAGTAGCAAATAGTGTCCTCTACTGAGGATCTCCCTGTCCTCCAGTACGACCTCTGGCATCTATCTCTCTACCTGCTCGACCTCGTCTAGGATGCCTCATATTTAAGAAAATATAATCCAAAGAATGCAAAAAATGCAAGAAAATTTATATCACATATATTCCAATATTAATGCAACGAAATTAATAATATAAATGGAGATATGCATAAGATGAACATCAATACATTGATAGTTTTTCCAACATATTTTTTAGTGCATAATAACATCAAATTACAAACAAATATTGTAAATAACAATCACTCATCGTCTATATCTTTAACATTCTTACAGCTACATACAATTGAGAATGTCTTTTATTCCCAAGTCATAATTCTTGTTCAGCTGCACGCATCATGTCATAAAACTTTTGAGCCTCTAGATTTGGTAGCTCATCTGATACAGATGGATTAAAGGTTGGACTAGCAGCATCAACAACCATTCTTTAGTATGAACAATAGTTCTCATCATCATCTTCATAAGATGACTGGTGGGGAATAGTAGGGACAAAAGTGTCATGTTCAACATCGATTCTCTGCTCACCATGATAAATCCAATTCCAGTAATTAGCCACAAACCCATTCTTTAAAATGTGGAGCCGCACAGTGTCAAGATCATGGAACCCTTGGTTTTTACACTTGAACTTTGTGCAAGGACACTTAATTTTACCCCCACTCATGCACTCGGGATGTGAAATTGCAAAGCCAATAAACTTTTCAACATTATCAATGAACTTTGAGGACAACAACCCATTGATAACTCTTCCTTCATACATCCATAACCGATCTTGCCTCATATCTGTGTACAACTAAAGGTTCATTTATCAGCAATTAAAGTTAAAGTTAGTTAGTATATGGATAGGGAATCTAGTTATGTGAAAGCTTGTTTAAGTGAACAAGCTTATAAAGGTTTGGTCCTAACCCATTTGTATAAGTGGCGCTGACATTTGATCACGTGTGCATAAAGTAGATAGAAAATTCATCAGCTTTGCGTCATTCTCTAAGTACACTATTCGTAAGATATACCCATTAAAGTCAAATGAAGCATATTATGTATTCACTTTTCATGGAATATAGTATGATATGCACTTAGTGAACAATTGCCAAAATGAAGTCGAACATATCTATACTATATGTATAAGTTTTGAATGTGATCAAGAATGTCAACATCATTTGTACAAACTGTCCACTTAGACAATCCAATGCCCTTATTCATTATTGAGTGCACTGGAAGGGTATTCTACGGCTAACTAAGGCTATTTAACATGTTTAGAGCAACTGTTAAGTAATTAATAAATAATTGATATATATACATATGCTGATTTGCAAACATATATATATAAATTACAACTAAAAAATCTCAACCACCATTTGTACAACTTTAATATCCATAGTGCCTTCATGCATCCTATATATCTAAAAGAATTACAATTGCATAATAGTGCATACTTTTCACAATGATATAACTATATATATATAGGCTATTGGCAATAGACAAGTGATATTAACTTACCTGACTGACGTGCAGTCCTAATAGGATGCATTGATACAATAGCCCTCCTTCGAAAAAATCTATAATTAAGAAAAAGTAAAAATAAGATCAGAACCTATTTCCTAACGTCTACAATTCTAGAAAAGACTCAAACCACCTATAAAGACTAAACAAACAAATTACGAGAATTCTACTGAAAAATCGGCAGAATCTCCCATATAGATATATCCCTACTAAAGTAGGGCTAACCCTGCAATAAAATAACTACACTTCTATGCACAATCATAACTGGAACTTAGTTATCCACCATACTACAATTAAATTTAACTGAGCCTCTTTAGCACAATTCAGAATCACAATTTTAAGCCCAATTAAAAATCACTGTTTTTTACAGGTGCAAATTATTTTGTTGTAAATGTGGTAATTCATATATGAAACATTAATAATTTAAGACATAATAAAATAAATTAGATGAAAATTAATCAATTTAAATATAATGATTTTTTTACATAAAACAATTATTGTTATTTGATAGTTTTTATTGCTAGGATATTTGCTATCAAATTGAATTAATTTAGGGTAAGAGTAGTTTCATTGTTATAAGCCTTTGACTTAGTGCAACTTGGGCCATCAAGTATCGAAAAAGCACCTTTAAGAATTTTACAAATGAAACCAATTTTATTATACATAGCAAATTTATTTTATCATGTAATAAGAAAAATGTTTCCTTACAAGGAGGGAAAATAATTAGAATTTTTTTATAAATATATCACTATTCATCACTTTTAATTTCATAATTTATACAAGAGAGGATATTAATCAACAATTTAAAAAAATTAATAAGTAAAAGACACCTATGTGATTAAATATAGGCGCACCTCTCTAACACTCTATATATGGTAATTTTAAAAAAAAATTATCACTTATAAATACTTTTTAAATGTTTGGATATACCACATCCCATAAAAGATAAAATAAAGAAAAAAGCAATTCTTGCAAGTTAAAAAAACTATATGTATTAAATGAGCTCGTAACATAAAAAACATGTACGAGTAAATATAGGCGCACCTCTCCAACACTCTATATATCGTAAAATAAAAACTATATATATTAAAGCAATTTCTCCTTTTTAGAGTGGCTGATTAAAATCTTCTCGAAGCATGACTCTGGCCATGAAAGTATTTTTGTATATTTGGAAATCATTAAGCTTTCTGCAATGAAGGTTGCTCTGCATTTTTGTCTTTAAGATGGCTAGTATCTCCTATAAAGTGTAAGGAGATGGTCAAGATTAAGGTAGACACAACATCTTATACTAGGTTACCAATATCATCTAAGACAGATGTACTATCTTCAAAGGTTTGGATTACAGATAAGATCTGCAGTTGTTGTTCTTGGGTCAAGTGGTAGTCCCACCAACCCTTGAGTTGCCCAGAAAAATTGGCAATAAGGAGTTCAGCTATGGCTTTGTCCATACTAGCTCCCAGTTTAGGTTTTGTAGGCATTAGCTGCCATGGTCATTTGTTGAAGGAGTCCTAAGACTTGGTGCTCACTCATACCATCTAAGTTCTATTTATAGATAAAAGAGGCATTAAACCTCGACTGTGGGTAGACATCAGGCTGTTTGATTATGTTAGGAGCCATTGCAACAGTCCTAGGAATGATTAACTAGTCTAACCTATTGACTTAGAGACTTAGTTGACTTGGCTGGTCATTTTAACTGTCATCTTCGCCAGAAGAGTACTCAGTCTGATCAATGGTATTGATAATCCTCAAAGGAGGAGTCTCAGGTACAACTTTAGAGGTTTCTGAGCTAGAAGCTTATTCGATTCTGCTCAGTTGGTCTCTGATTGCTTGAGCATGCTCAAGTTTGCTTGTTTGGATTTGCTATTGACTTGTTTGGAAACCTGAAATGGTTTGAAAACATGATTTTTAAGTTTTTGTTCAACAGGTTTGATTAACTCAGAAGACTTAACAGTAGAAGAATGAAAAACAGTTGGATGTTGGACATGACTCTCAATCCTAGTTAACTATTTTCTTAAAGTTTGAAGATGAATGTTTAAAAAGTTATTTTGACAGACAATGTATTTAAGATTCCTTGAATCATCATCTTAATGAAGTTGAAAAGGAACTGCTGAATTTTTGAATCACCGTGAGAAAATGTAATATTCCTTAATGGTGGGTATTCAGACTGGACTGTCTGACCATCTACCTTTTAATCAGGATTTTTATTTTTTATTATGATTGGATTAACAGTCTTTTTAGATTTTTTGAAAGGATATGTAATGATATTTTGATGTGCATAAATTTTAAACTAGCCAAAAAATTGAATTTGGACTCTGTACTCATTACAGAAAGTATAATAATTTTTTTTGAATTTCATCTTTGATTTTCAAGAAGTATTGAAAGAACCAAATTTTCTTTGACTCATTCTTTTTTGAATAAAAATCTTTTTGAAGAAGACTTTTATCAATTTGAAATTTTTTTTTCAAAATACTAATTTCTGCAGTGATATTTTGGGTTATGGCAGAAGGTGTTGGTGAAGAAGGAGTCATGGGTATTTCTTCTTCTTCAGTATTTAGAATTTGGCTATCATATATAGGTCTTAGTATGGATGTCTGATAGTCAATATGTTGGAGTGAGGAGCTAAGTATATCAAAAGTTGAAAACCTTAGTTGGACACAAGTTTGTATTTGTGGTCTGTTTGGATAAGGAGCATGAGCATAAATGACTGAAGAAAGTTGTGAAGCTCTTCCTAAGTCAATGGTTGAAGAGGTAGAAGCTTCATCAAAAAATCTAAAACTAGTTAATTTTCTTTCAAAAGTCAGTTTTACTCTTCCATCTGAGAATTGAGTAACATTTCTCAGGTTAGTGTTTAGCTCAAGTCTTTTTGGTGACTGAGGTTGGGTGGCTCCTTCTAAGACCCATTCTTCAGGTAAGGTTACACCTTTCCATTGAATAGTTTTAGGAATGACAACATTTGATTTGGATAAATCTATTTGGAGAAGGATGGTTTCAACTTTTGGCGAGTGTTTGAGGTGTTTGGTTGCAAAAGCATAAACTATTGCTTTGTAATGGACTCTAAAAGTCAATGAAATTAGAATTGAACCAGAAAGCATTTTGTAATTATGAGTCTTAATTTGTAAAATAATGCACTTTAAAACATTTTTATCATTTAAAGAGATTGTTATGTTTGGATAGCAGCTAAAGCTGACTGGTCCTTTGTTAAAACTGGATTCCACCGTTCCTAATAAAGAATCAGAGAAGTTTGTGAACCCAGCATCCCTGAGGACAGCTAAGATCAAAGTATCTAGGAAAATCATCATACAGATATTGTTTGACAAATCAAAAAATAAGTTTTAGAAATTCCATGTCTGCATATAGTTGATCCATTAGCTCCTAAGATAATGGAAAAAGATGCATCAGAATTAAGATTTGGAGGTATTCTAAAACAAGTTCAAAATAATAGGGAATGTATAGTTTAGTTTACATCTGCATACTGGAATGATTGTCAAAAGAATTATTCTACTACCAAGAAAGAAATTCTTTCAATTTTTTATGCATTACCAAATTTCAAAGTGATCTTTTGAACTAAAAATTTCTTTTAAAAATTGATTGTAAATCTGCAAAAGAAGTTTTACAAAAAGATATTCAAAATATTACTTCCAAACAAATTTTTTCTAAATGGCAAGCCATCCTTTCTATATTTGATTTTGAAATCGAATATATAAAGGGAGATATAAACTCAATTTCTAACTTTCTGACCTGAAACTTTCTTCAAAATAGGTCCTAAAGCCCAGAAAGAAAGATAAGGGCAAGGCCTCTGCAAAAGATCCAAACCCTAGTGAGGATAAAATCCAAGCCCAAACACAAATGGCTCATCCAAATTCAAACATTTCAAAAAGGATGAAAAACATCCACATCCTTCTTATTCAACTTGCACCTTTCAAAAAATCATTCATCCTTCTGATGGGGAACTGAGTTACATGGGTAAAACTTTTTGCTTCAGACCTGCATACTAGAATAACCCACTGCTAGTTTTTTAACTACTGGGATTATCAGCAAGCCTGGTTCAGTTCTTTCTTTATCCAAAATGATGGATATAGCCATTCTTGGTTGTTCTACTTTGATAAGGAATTATAAACCTCCAAACTCCCTATTTGGTTCATTCAATGGTGGACTTTTTTGGAAATATTCCTAAAACACTTATTCCAGAAGTCACACCTTGTTATGACCTTTTCAAACAACATTACAAACCATCAGAAAATAAAAATTGGTTCTATCCTTTTCTTATTTTCTATTCAAAATTTTTTCTGCCCTAGGTATATGTATGGTATTTCCACTATAACATGACGTATTTCCACTATAACATGACACAGTATAGATAAACTATTTTTACCAGGAGATTCAAAGTCAAATGGTGAGACTCGTTTGCCTACAAAGAGAATATCACTCTCTAAAAGATCAATAACTGGCTAGTAAAAAAAAATCTGCTTCCATGCCCAAAGGAGACAACAACCTTCTTAGCACAGAAGTCATTTTTAATGCCAAAGCTAGCTAGTTCTCAAATAGAAGAAGACTTCTTCCATATGATTTAACAATTGATGAAAAATAGGTCTTCCTCATCCAAACCAGAATCAATCAAGCTAGCCTCATCATCAGATTCAAGCTTCTCTGAACCAATCATTAACTTAGGAGATGATAATGAAGATGATTGTTTTGGTATCTTTTCGCCAATTAAAATTTTCAAACCATAGTTTACTTTTACTTTATAGTAAAATAATTTATAAAAGTTACTCTATGTAAAAGGTTCCTACTACCTGCCAAAAGCAGAAAAAATAAAAAAATAAAAAAAGTAAAAAAGTTAATTATTGCAGATATTATTTTGTCTGCCATCCACCTCATTTCTCCAGCTAAGAATTTTTTAGAACATCATTCTTAGAACAAAAAATATTGTTCTTCCAAACTGTAAATGAGTGATTAAGAGAAACACATTTCCTTAAACACTTGTATCTAAACTTGATCAGAAATTGTATCTTTTATATTTTGACATATATAAAAGGTATTAAAATTTTGATTTAAACTTTAATTAATTTATTTTCTGTTTGTTTAAGTAACAAAACATATGCTATGTACTTGCCTCTTTAAAGAATCATGCACATCAAAAATTTTGTGAAACTTGTTATATTATTTGCTTTTGTGCTTGACTACGGTTACCTGTTTGGACTTCCTTTGGGCCGTAGGGTCGACAAACTATATGTTGTTTTCTGCTCTAAAAAGAATTTGGAAGATCAGAACTAACTTCATTTTCATCTTGGTTTTAAAAATCTTGAATTTTTAATTTTATAAAATCATTTTGAAGTTAATTTTGAATCCTTTGAAAATTCACATCTTGCTGCAAATGCATCAAATGTGTTTGTTTGACTTTAATCAAAGCATTGATTCTGAAATTATAAATAGAATGTGCTTTAATCAAATTTAAATTTCTCTTTTTAGGCTTTTCAATAAAAGGAAAAGCCAGTTTTGAATTTCTTGCTTTAAAATAAATTCTTTGTTCATGGACCTTATAGGGAGTAATTAAATTAATGAAATGAGTCCCTAATATGACCATTGAACATTAATATTTTGCAAGAAAGAAAAGATTTTTGAGTGGAACATTTCCTATAACCACCGAGGCGTCGACTTTGCTACCAATGGTCAATTCAAAATCGTTTGTAGCTGCAAGATTTTCTTTTGTTTTCTGATGGAATCTTTTTAGAACTAAATATATATATATATATATATATATATATATATATATATATATATAACCACCATATTTATTGCCCTATAGCATACACAAGCAAAACGGGACTTACACTGTATCTCAGCTCAACTGTTCAATCTCGATTTCACTGTTTATCTCCCCCAAATGAATGCAGAAAATTTAAAATACAGATGGACAACCCTCCTCTAGGCTTTGATAACAAGAGACACCGAGGACCGAAAGAGGGTAAACATAAATGAAGAGGAAGAGTAGAAGATTTAAAATATTTTAAATGATTTACTGCTTCATTAAACCAGCCAGAATATTAAAGATCACGAGGTGGGTATCAACAGTAAATAAAATATAAAGGAAGAAGATGATGAATGCAATATGAATACAAAATGCAACATACAAAACACACAGCACAATTGTATGACCCAAAGGAAGTCTAGACAGTTAACTGTACTCAAGCACAAGAGCAAATAATATAATAAGTTTCATAGAATTTCTGATGTACAAGATCCTTCAAAGAGGCAAGCACAGAGTATATGTTCTGTTACTTAAACAAACATAAAATAAATTAATTAAAGTTTAAATCAAAATTTTAATACCTTTTATATATGTCAAAATATAAGAGATACAAATTCTGATCAAGTTTGGATACAAGTGTTTAAGGAAATGTGTTTCTCTTAATCACTCGTTTACAGTTTGGAAGAACAATGTTTTTTATTTTGAGAATGATGTTGTAAAAAATTCTCAGCTGGAGAAATGAGGTGGATGGCAGAAAAAATAATAGTCTGCCAATAATTAACATTTTTACTTTTTTTTTATTTTTTTATTTTTTTATTTTATGCTTTTGGCAGGTAGTAGGAACCTTTTACATAGAGTAACTTTTATAAATTATTTTGCTATAAAGTAAAAGTGAACTATAGTTTGAAATTTTTAATTGGCAGGAAGATACCAAAATAGTCATCTTCATTATCATCTCCTAAGTCAATGATTGGTTCATATGAGCTTGAATCTGATGATGAGGCTGGCTTGATTGATCCCGGTTTGGATGAGGAAGACCTGTTTTCCATCAGTTGTTGAATCATCTGGAAGAAGTCTTCTTCTGTTTGAGCACCAGCTAGCTTTGGCATTAAAAATAACTTCTGTGCCAAGAAGGTTATTGTCTCCTTTGGGCATGGAAGCAGATTATTTTTTACTAGCCAGTTATTGATCTTTTGGAGAGTGAGCTTCTCTTTATAGGTAAATGAGTCCCACCATTTGAATTTGAATCTTCTGGTAAGAATAGTTTGTCCATCCTGTGTCATACTATAATGGAAATACCATGCACATACCCAGGGAAGAAAGAATTTTGAATAGAAAATAAGAAAAGGATAGAACCATTTTTCATTTTCTGATAGTTTGTAATATTATTTGAAAAGGTCATAACAAGATTTGACTTCTGGAATAAGCTTTTCAGAAATTTTCCAAAGAAAGTCCACCATTGAATGAACCAAATAGGGAGTTTGGAGGTTTGAAATTCTCTATCAAAGTAGAACAACCAAGAATAGTTGTATCCATCATTTTGGATAAAAAAAGAATTGAACCAGGCTACTGATAATCCTAGTAGTTAAAAAACTGGCAGTGGGTTATTTTGGTATGTAGGACTGGAGGAAAAGGTTTTACCTATGCAACTCAGTTCCCCATTCAGAAAGATGAATGATTTTCTAAATAGAGCAAGTTGAATAAGAAGGATGTGGATGTTTTTCATCCTTTGTGAAATGTTTAAATTTAGTTGAGCCAGTTGTTTATAAAACAAATTGGTAAAAACTTTGGGGTTTTGAAATACCCCATAGTTTGTAAAACTAACCTTTTGAAAAAAGTTTAGAAACTGTCTTGGAGGGTTTTTTATCAAAAAATCCTTCCTCCATACTCAAAATATTTTAAAATTTTATTTTTTAAAAATAATTTGAGCTTAGTCTCAAAACTTATTATTCTTTTAAAATAATTTGAGAAGAAAATTGTTTGGAAATCATTTGAGATGGGTTTTGAACAAAAATCTCCATCTCTGGATTTTTTGAAACAATTTCTTTTCCTTTTCCCTTTCTGGTTGAAGATTGGGAAGAGGAAGAGGTTTGGGCCAAAGTTTGAGAAGCCTTTGACATATTTTATCGAGCCTAAATGAGCTCTGGAGATTGGGTGAGTTGTATAACCTATGTTTTGATTTAGGCCTATTTTTGGGCCTCAGCATCTTCTTTCTCTTGGACTATGTCCATTCAGGATTTCACTGGTTGGGTTGAAGATGATTTGGAAAGTGTTTGGCCCTGTGTTTAGGCTCATGTTTGGACTGGTGGTGTTTGGGCTTGGATTGTATTCTCACCAGGGTTTGGATCTTTTGTAGGGGCCTTGCCCATATCTTTCTTTCTGGGCATCAGGACCTATTTTGAAGAAATTCACGGGTCAAAAAGTCAGGAATTGAGTTTGTATCTCCCTTTATATATTCAATTTTAAAATTAAATATCGAAAGGATGGTTTATCATCTAGCAAAAATTTGTTTATAAGCAATATTTTGAACATTTTTTGTAAAACTTATTTTGCAGATTTGCAATCAATTCTTAAAAGAAATTTTTAGTTCAAAAGTTCCCTTTGAAATTTGGTAATGCATAAAAAAATTGAAATAATTTCTTTCTTGATAGTAGAATAATTCTTTTGACAATCATTCCAGTGTGCAGATGTAAACTAGACTATGCATTCCCTATTATTTTGAACTTATTTTAGAATACCTTCATATCCTAATTCTGATGCATCTGTTTACACTATCTTAGAAGCTAATGGATCAGCTATATGCAGACATGGAATTTCTAAAACTTATTTTTTGATTTGTCGAACAATATCTATATGATGATTAGACCATGCAACTGAGTTCTTTTTCAATCTATCATACAGAGGTTTTACAAGATGGTTGATGTTTGGAAAAAAATCTAAAACATAATTCAAACTTCCCAAAAATCTTTGTAATTGAGTTTTATCTAAAATTTTATTTGGAAATTTAGATGCAAATGCAAGAGATCTTTCAATTCGAGTTATGGTTCCATGAGAAATGTAATGACCCCAAAAACGAACTCTAGTTGGGAAAATGAACCATTCAATGAAAAAATGTAACCTTACTTGAAGAAAGGGTCTTAGAAGGAGCCACTCAATTTCAGTCACCAAAAAGACCTGAGCCAAACACTAACCTGAGAAATGTTACCCAATTCTCATATGGAAGAGTCAAACTAACTTTTGAAAGAAAATCAACCAGTTCTAGATTTTTTGATGAAGCTTCTACCTCTTCAATCATTAACTTATGAAGAGCTTCACGACTTCCTTCAGTCATTTATGCTCATGCTCCTTATTTAAACATACCACAAATACAAACTTGTGTCCAACTAAAGTTTTCAACTTCTAATATACCTAGCTCCTCACTCCAGAATGTTGACTATTCGACATCCATACCAAGACCTGTCTATGATAGCCAAATTCTAAACACTGAAAAAGAAAAAATACCCACAGCTCCTTCTTCATCAACACCTTCTGCCATAACCCAAAACATTGTTGCAGAAATTAGTGTTTTGGAAAAAGAATTTTAAATTGATAAAAGTCTTCTTCAAAAAGATTTTTATTCAAAAAAGAATAAGTTAAAGAAAATTTGGTTCTTTCAAAACTTCTTGAAAATTAAAGATAAAATTTTTAAAAAAATATTATGCTTTCTGTAATGAGTACAGAGTCCAAATTTAATTTTTTGACTAGTTTAAAATTTATGCACATCAAAATAGCATTGTATATCCTTTTAAAAAATCTAAAAAGACTGTTAATCTAATCACAATAAAAAATAAGAATCTTGAATGGAAGGTAGATGGTCAGACAGTCCAGTCTGAACACCCACCATTAAGGAATATTACATTTTCTCATGGTGATTCGGAAATTCTAGTAGCTCCTTTTAAACTTCCTCAGGATGATGATTTAAGGAATCTTAAATAAATTGTCCTGTAAAATAACATTTCGAACATTCATCTTCAAACTTTAGGAAAATAGTTAACTAGGATTAAGAGTTATGTCTAACATCCAACTGTTTTTCATTCTTTTGCTATTAAGTCTTCTGAGTCAGTCAAACCTATCAAACAGAAACTTAAAAATCCTATTTTCAAACCATTCCAGGTTTCTAAAACAAGTCAACAGCAAATCTAAATGATATGGACGTGACCAAGCTTAAAGATGGTGGTGGCATTTGCATTGGTGATAGCTTGGATGGGCTTGATGGAGAGGAGAGCAAGGAATCCAAAGTTGAAGTAAAAAATAAAGCTAAGGATCCATTAAGCATGCCACAAGGCCCAATTACAAGGTCAAGATCCAAGAAGCTTCAAGAGGCCTTAATTGGCTATATGCAAGATTGAGCTAATCAAGGAAGTCTAATTGCTCATGTTAGGTCCAACCCATATGATGACACAACTAAATGGGCTTTGTTTAATGTTTTGCAAGTCCAAATACATGAAGACTAGTGTGGGCTTAGTATATGGGCTGAAATCTCTTGTTTAGTTCAAAACTATATTATTAACTATTAAGCCTTATGCTTGGTGGCTAAGTAGTTAGTTTCCTTTATTATTATTAGGGTTTTATGGTGTTAGACTATTATAAAAACCATGCCAAATTCATTTTTGGGGCAGATTAGAATTGAATGAAAATTGTCATTGTTTCCTTTGCATATTTGCTTGAATTCTTGAATTCTTGTTGAATGCATAAACCACTTATCAAGGAATTGATCTATCCTTGTGGCGTGTTAAGGGTTAGGGTTTAAATAACTTAGTTTTCTTTAGGTTCTAATTCTTTGATCAATAAATCTCTACAATCTGATCTAAGCGATTCTTGGGTTTGACATCAATTTGTTCTTGGGATTTCAAGATAGTAATTCACGGGTTCATAATCGTTAGGGTTCGTGGTTCTATTCCTTGGAGGTTCTTAACAGAAAGTGTGTTGTATAGCCGCTATGTAGGCTTCAAGCGAGGATGCTATATAGCCACTGTGTGGGCTTCAAGTGAGGGCGATGTATAACCATTATGTGGGTTTCAAGCGAGAATGTTATATCACCACTATGTGGGCTTCAAGTGAATGTTGTTTAAAATTGTTGTATAGCTACTGTGGGCATCAGGTGAATGGCGCTATATCTAATGTGGGCATCAGGTGAATGCCATTATAGCCCTGCAGGCATCAGGCGAATGTTGTATAAGATTACCATATAGCCACTATGCACGAAGCAAATGTTGTATGACATTGTCGTATAGCCACTATGGGTGTTAGACGAATGCCATTTAATGCATGGTACAACTTTAAGATCATATGAGATAAATGCAAATTTTGGACTCATTTAATAATGATAGTGATGTGTGCTGAGGTTCATACAAATATGCTTCCTAGGATTGCTAAAGGGTAAAACAAGCGCATGCTAGTGATATGCAATAAGGTGCATGCTAGTGATATGTTGTTATTCATATAAGGTGCAAATAAAAGATGCAATGATGCAAGGATTATCCTTAGACATGAATAAGAACAATGGTTTTATATGTGTTTATGTTTTGTGATACTTATCTTTTCTTTGGCATTGATAATATTATTTGTGCTTTTGTCGTTTATGTTAATCATTTCATATACTTTTCTAGCTTTTGTTTCTTATGTTTTTCAGTCTATTTAGCAACTGCATCTTGGTCCACTTTTGAATCTTTTTTTGATCAATTGCCAGCTACGCACACATGTAATGTTAAAGTGCTTGAAGATGATTCTAAGATTGGATGGATTTATGCATTGAACATGTTATAAATTATATGCAATTGAATACCCTCACTGTTAAGAACCTCCAAGAATAGAACCACGAACCCTAACGATTATGAACCCGTGTATTACTAACTTGAAAACCCAAGAACAAATTGATGTCAAACCCAAGGATCGCTTAGATCAGATTGTAGAGATTTGTTGATCAAAGAAT
>CATIWO010072554.1:0-11610 GCA_949673435.1 Macaranga tanarius | reverse complement strand
CTACCTCCCACTATTAGTATCACATACTAATCAAGGAAAATAGACAGAGGTGATAGTCAAATTAATATCAACCAAATATTAATTTATTGACTACAAACAATTTTATAGCACATGTACTAAATAAATGTGTCCTCATATTATTAATTCTTGATAATACATTTATTTAACATAATGCTAATGGAGTAATATTTAAATAAATAAACTTTTTATTTAAATGAATATTTTAATTGCCATTTGGGATTTTACAATGTCAAAATACATGATTGCCACTAGGGCATATCACCTATACTAACAGTTATGATTTTGCTTTCCTTTTCTTTTTGTTTTTAATTTTTTAAGCTTAATTTTTTGTGTTTATTTTATTTAGCTTAGTTTTTATTTTCATTTTAGTATTTGCAAGAAATTTTTTTAAGTCATTCATGAGTTGCTAAAATGTAAAATTACGAGTAATTTAGGTGGAATTTAATCATATTTTAGTACTTAGAACTTTTTAAGTGATAACTCTTATTCTCCTACCTTATATTTTTGTATTTATTAAAGTTATAACTCTTCTATATTAAGTTGTAATTTTCTAAGTATAGTCATGGCATAACTTAGTTCTTGCGTGTTAAAACTTTAGATTAACGTTGAGAATTAGAGTTTCAACATGGACTTAATTTGTAATTGGAAATTTAATATGAACCTAATATGTACTTCTCTTTTTAATAAGTGAAAAGTGTGTAGAATACTATTTTGTAGAGAGTTTATCTTAGTTGGGTGATTTTAAGTATTAGAATTTTATTTAATTTTATGAGTTATGGTAGAAACTAACTAATAAAGTTAAAGCACAAAAGTTATGAAAATGCATGAGTGCTAAGTATAAGAAAGCACATTTAGGTTCAAGGAGGAAGTCTAAAATAAATTCAAAAATCAAAAGTGTTTTATTATACTCTAATGCTCAAAAATAAGTATAACAAATCCAAAGGCACTTAAGTAAGATATTCTTATTGAAAATCTTAAATTTTATACTTATATTAAATAAGAATCACTTTTCTAAAATGGGTGCCCTTATACCTTAAAAAATAAAAATTATATTAGTTAGCTGTAACTTTTTAAAGTTAAGAGTTTTCCTAACATTTAAAATCTATTTGAATTTACTTATAATCTATGAGTTTTCTTTTATGTAATTTTTATGAATTACATAAAGAAGTACTTAAAACTTAGTAACTGTAATCTTTTTTTTTAGCTTTAATCTTCAGTTTTTACTTATAAGAATTATATTAAGTTTGTGTACTTATGGTTGTACTCTATTAGAATTTCTTAATTTGCTTGAATTGTCATTTTGATAAAGTCTTTGTTTGAAGAAAAGCAAAAATTCAAGTGTGGGGAAGTTGATAAATTCATATTTTTAATATATTTTGAGTTATTATTTAACTAAGTTTACTTATTATTGTGTGATTAATTAGTTAATAATAGTTAGGCACAATACATATACCACCCCTAAACTTGTCATTTTTTGCCATTTTGGCACCACAACTTACACATTCACCATTTGGGCACTTTAACTCATCTAAATCATAACTTTTAAGCCACTTTGTGTATATATGGCACAGAACGTGAATTCAATTGTAAGGTAACACATTACTCAATTCTGGATGAACTAAATGACAACTATAATGACTCTTTTTCTATTGTTCATCAGCTAGTCTGGTCCTCCTCTTCTATTTTATTTTTCTCTTCTCCTTATCTCCATCATCTTTCATTCTCTTCTCTTATATTCTCCTCTGCTCTTCTATTTATATTGATCTTATTTCTTTTTTTGTGCAATTTCTCTTAGGTGATTATATTAATGGCATTGGCATCGCAGAGGAACATGGCATCACAAAGCAATTTTTCAATGCATAATGAGATTGTTATACCCATGTGTGATTATAATGAAACAATTGTGTTGACAATGTCATAAACAAATGCAAATCTAGGGAGAAGATTTTTTGGTTGTCCTCAATTTAGTGTAAATGTTATAATTTTACTATTATTTAACTGAATTAGGGTTTAGGCATTAAAATTGAAAAAAATTCCATTGAAACTGGCAGGTGGGAAGGCAACATCCCTGTGGTTATTTTCAGTGGTATAATCCACCAATGCTTGATCATTTAAAGCGTGCATTTTCACGGTTAATAAATAGAGCTATGGAGGTTGAATTCGAAAGGGATAGAGCAAGGGCAAAAATAACCAAGCTGATGTGGCTTGTTGTTGTGTTAATTTTAATTGTTATAATGCAAATTCTATTCATTAGGTAGACTTTGTTAAAATGATTATATATTTTTCAATGAAATGAAGTATGCAAAATTTGTTGTTATAAACTAGTAAAATAGTCAAAAGATGTAGTTTTTCAAACTTATAAAATTCGCAAAGAAGTAATACAATAATAAGAATGAAAAATGAAGCTTAAAATCAACAATCAGATTTATTAAACTATCCATTAAATAAAAGTAATGTTTCTTAAGAACAGCTCAATCATTGAGCTGAACCAAATACATAATTGACCTAAACAAAAGCTCAAACATAAGTACCCAGTAAAAAAGCTCAATCATTGAGCTAAACATAAGCTGAAGCAAAAATTGCCAAAATAAAAGCTCACTAATGGAGCATATTCAACATGTATAAAATAGACAACTGATTACAAAATAAATAAGTTGTTCAATGTTGCATCATTATTTTAAATAGACAAATGTTTTGACTAAAAGTTATATTCTCTATTTAGCTTTCTCCTTGCTATCTCCGAGTATGGGTTCACTCATACTGCATCCTTCATTAGCAGTTGATCTAATAGTAACTGAACTTTGGCTGATTGATAAACCCTGTGCAATTCCATCTGCATAATGAGTAGCCATTTTAGTTCTTCTTTAAATTTGCAACTTGGACCTTCTTTCTTGGAGTTGTCTTGATGTGATTGCTGCCTTTCCTTTGAATTTAAGGCTAGGTGGTTAAAATCCAACATCATTAGTGGTTTCCCTGCCATTTTAATGTTTCCATAGTCAATCATTTTATTGCTTTTCAATCTAGCCTGTAAAATCAAAATTGTAGTACACTATTTCAATATGCATAATAATTATGCAGCAGAAATCATTGTATTATAAGGGAAAAATACTTACTTTTTTAATGCACAATCTAGTTTTACGGTTGGTGTACACACCGTACTCTTCAAATTTTCCTTTTTCCCCAGATGATGATACAATATCAAAGCAAGACCTTTTACTTTCAGTATTACCATTTTTGCTTCCCATACTCTTTCCTCTCTATTGTACACCATTAGCACTATAGGTTCCCTTTCTCATTCTTCTATATTAAGCACTGCTACCATTTTGGCCTCCCATTTGAATTTGATAATCAAATTGTCAAAGGTTAGAAATATTTTACAACATATTCACTAAAATTGTACTTAACAAGTAAAAATTTAAAACCTAAGATTGATTTTCATTAACTAAAGTAGTAGTATTTTGAATTAATCCATCATCGATAGCTTCAGTAACAATAATAAAGTCCTATGAATAAGCTCAGATAGTATCACATTAAATGAAAAAAACTTATTAATTATAAAAATCATCAAATCACAACATATTTAACATATATTACATGATTGCCATTTGATTGCTTCAGTAAATATCCTTTTTTGTTATGGTCTTATTATTTACATAAGATATAAGTCATCTTTGCTCCTCTTCTTAAAAATTTACTGACTTTTTTAAGTTCATCTCTTAGCTTTTTTTTAGTTTCTCTTTGGTATATCTAGTAGTGTTTTAAATGGTGGTGGTTTTATTGGAGGGTGGTCTCTTTGCTACCACAGTCTCATTCCAGGTATAGGCTATATGTAATGTGAGTAAGTCTTCAAGTATGTTTCTTTGTGATACCAGCTAGTAATAAAGTCTAAAGGTTCCATATTTTTGTGTTACAATGCATAAATTACATATGCATAAGGAATCCCCTTCAATTGCCATGATCTGCAGCTACAAGTTTACTTCCTCAAGTCCACTGTATGTCTATAGGGCCTATCCTAAACCTTAAAACCAACATCTCCATTCCACAATATATCACATGCCATTAAATGCTCCTTATACTTTTCTAACCTAGTTATTGTTGTGGGAGCAATGTCACATAACCATATGTTTGCAAAATCTCTTATAACTTAAACTCTATACATTGTTTAGTTCTAATCTCATTCAACATTATGATAATTAACTTATGCCTGGGTACTAAAATCCAGGCATTAAAAGTCTCACACATATTATTCTTTTTAGCATTATATTTTGTTTCAGCTCCTTGATAAACCCTTACCCAAGTTTCCTTGTTATAACTTAGAGCATCCACTACAATCCCCTATTCTAACTTACTCAATTCTTATAAATTATCCTTTAATTCCACCTTAAAACTACTTTCAATACACATCTAAAATCTTTTTCTTATTTTTTTACCTCTCTATTTTATGGCCCAATTGGACCAAATATGCCTAGCACACATTCTATGTTCAGCATCAGGCAATTCTTCTTTAACAGTAGGTACTAAACCTTATGATCGTATATAAGGGAAATTACCAAACAACATAAATGTCGAAAGAAGTCATTAATAAAAATAAGTCACTATTAAGTAAGTCGACTAATCTTTTACATAATAGTCATAATGACAAAACCCTCTGCACTTCCCATTTGTAGATCATCTATAATTACCCTAAGGAACCATTTCCATGTATACTTACATTCAACTTGCACTACAACCCAAGTCATTCAATACATCTGTCCATTACTATCTTTAGTAATATTATTACTTTAATTCATTTCTTATATCAATGGTTTAGTTCATGCATTAGTTGTAACCTCTTCTCCAAACTTTGTAAAATCACAATGCTTTTTTCTCACTTTTGTTTTCAATCACTCGAATTTTGCTTTCAATTACCAAACCTTGACCTATTTGCTTTCAATATGCTTTACAGGCTATAGTGAGAGATGATAGAATTAGGATTTTTGAATTCTTTAAGAATGTCTTCAATTACAGGCTATAATAAAGTATTGCTTTCAATTACTCGAGAATGTCTTCTTTTAAGTGATTTCGAAGAAATGATAGAATTAGAATTACAAAATTGATTTGGGAGAAATTATATCTTGATTTTTACACTTTCTAATTTTTGTTTTCTTTTATTTTTTTATAGGTGGAAACTTATATGGAGGTCCTATCAGAGCAGTATAAAACACACACTTTGTGTATTTGATTGCTAGTCAAAGAAGGGTTTAAAAGTTACGATTTAGGCTAGTTGAGGTGCCAAAATGGCAAATGTGTAAGTTGATATACCAAAATGATAAAAAAAAATGTCAAGTTCAGGGACGAAATATATATTATGCTATAATAGTTAAGATATGTATAATTAGGGTTATACTTAATAATTTTTGCTTTCAATTACTCGAGAATGTCTTCTTTTAAGTGATTTCGGAGAAATGATAGTATTAGCATTACAAAATTGATTTGGGAGAAATTATATCTTCATTTTTACACTATCTAATTTTTGTTTTCTTTTATTTTTTTTATAGGTGGCAACTTACATGGAGGTCCTATCAGAGCATTATAAAACACACACTTTGTGTATTTGATTGCTAGTCAAAGAAGGGTTTAAAAGTTACGATTTAGGCTAGTTGAGGTGCCAAAATGGCAAATGTGTGAGTTGATATACTAAAATGATAAAAAATGTCAAGTTCAGGGGCGGCGTATATATTGTGCTATAATAGTTAAGATATGTATAATTAGGGTTATACTTAATAATTTTTCAATCATATAAAATTAGAATTTAGTTTATAGTGATTAAATAAGTGTAGAAAGCATAAATCAGATATAATTACGATAAGCATTGATTATTTTTTAAAATTTAATTCATGATTAGAAGTTAATTTTGATGCATTAAGGAATTCAAAAAAATTAAATTAAGCAAGAAAAGTAAGTTGGAATACGTGCACAACTATGCTATAAGGGTGCACATACATGCTAAAGTGTAGATAAAAAAAGTATGCTTTTTGTAAAATTATGCATAGTCGTGTCATGCCTTTGCACAGCCATGTCAAACCATGTAGTACGTAAGGAGTATTCTATAAACATACTGCACAGATGTGTCAAAGCCATGTATAGCATGCCATTGCCAAGTTTCAAAGTCCATATCTTTGTACAATTATGCAAAAGGGCTGCATGAACGTGCACACCTAATAGAATCCTATTCAAATATAACTTTACAAGGCTTTACTATATCCAACTTCAATAAGGATAATTTGACATCATATAAAGGACCTTTAGGACATGAAATTAATCATTTTACATCTTCGATGGTACTCTATAAAGCATTCAAACATTTAATTCATTTAAGCATTCAAGTAGTTTAGGTTTATAACATTAATTACAAGATTGTGTTCTTGAAGTTCAACCATTCAAGGGATTCAAGTCAAGTTTGAGGGGTTTCTTATCTCTTATTTTTATATTTTCTATTGATGTTTATAAGAGCTATCATGAATTGTATTCTTGTAATCATGAACATGTATAACTAAATTCATTGTATGGTAGGATTATTTTAGTAGCTTGGGGATGTATTATTTATGATTTTCATTATAATTTAACTTTAAATTTCTTAAATATGGATTTTATTCTTATGCTTAATGCTTTCAATCATATTTATATTTAAGTATATTGAGATTAAGAGATGATATATGCTTTCTTTTTAATTCTTAAGATTGAATGATTTGGTAAGTATTTTGCAACCGAGAGGAGATTAATACTTACCACTTAAAATAAAATCTATTAACATTAATATAAGCAGAGATACCTATTAATTGTTGATATTGCATGTTTTTACCTTTAGGTCTAAGTTTAGTTAGTGAATTGTTATGTTATACTTAGCAAAGCGAGATTTCATAAGTTATAACTAATATTGAATTAGCTAAACAACCTTATAATTGCTTGAGAGAGAGTTATAAGAACATAAGTAGGGAAGCATTATATAAATGAAGTTTGAATTTAGTTATAGTAATAATAATTTTAATTGATATATGAACCAAGTGAAAAAAATGTCTTAGTGCATTGCATTGATATAAATTTTTTCTTAAGTTTAAATTGCTTTATTTTAAGTTTGATTGTAGTTTTAGTTTTAGTTTTTATTTATATTTGTTTACTTAATTTGCTTTGAAAATTTTCATTGAATCACTTAAATAAGTAATTAATTATGTGAAATAATACTTAACAAACTAATTTTTGTGGAAATGATACTCAACTTAACCACTATATTACTTGAGTGATCTGTACGCTTGCCGTTAGCGCATATCAACAATTACAATAACTCAAAACTTAAAACTTTCCGGTCTATGTTAACTCTCAACCTAAAATTAGTTCTAGAATGAGTAATTAATAAGTTTTAGCATCTCACTCAAGATTCAACTTTTAAATCTTTTATTACATTAATTCTTACAAGAGAAAAATTTTAAAATGGAGAGAATTAAATGTTATAACAATGAATGAGTTTAAGTTGTTGTATATTTGTCCCGCCTTAGTATCCTAATGCCTTGACAAGTGGACATCCTTGGTAGAGGGTGGGATTTTGACCTATTGCTTATTTGGCTATTATTTTTATCTTGGCTCAGCCTAGTTAATAGCCATTTACTTATCCATGCATACATATATTTCTCCAACTTTCAAATTTTGATTTGAAAATTCATAGTGTACAGTCGTAGGGACTTGGAGTTTAAGACCATATATAGAGAGATAGATCTTTTCATCCTTTGATGTACATATACTTCAATTAATAGGAGTTCCATCGTGTTAGAGACTTTATGATATTCTACAAATTTGAAAAATTAGGACACCTATTTTCAATTCGAATACCTATGTCTAACTTAGACGCCCATCCATATTTAAGTCGTATGACCTCTCCTATTAATTAAAAAATATATATATATATTTAGTTCTTTTCCTTACTCAGAAAAATAAATTTAAAATAAACTTAATATTTTTTGTTAACTAAATAAATTTATTGATAATTATATAATTAATTGATAGTAATAAATAATTTTTTAATATTAATATATAAAATTTATATTTATATATATTTATATATTTTCTTTGTATTTTTATTTTCTTGCAATTTAGAAGATGCCAATAAGAATATTAGGAATAAAAATGCTAATGAAGTAGAATATTTCATAAATTGATATCTAAAATTGCTAATAAATATTGTGAACAAAGTATTTATATTTTAATTTTACTAATAAGTATATGACATTTTTTTTGAATTTTAAATATAATAAAATGAAAAATGGATTATTTATAATTGAAAATTTTGTATGGTTAATAGTGTTATTGCTATGTTTATAATTATAAGATGACATGAAAATTAGTTGATATTAGAATTATACAAGAGTTTGCACTTGTAAATTTTGTTATCATTTTTGTTGTATTTTAAAATTATTTTTTATGATAATAAATATTACTAATCATGAAATATATTTATATATATATATATATATATATATATATATATATATATATATATATATAATATGTTTTTTAAAATAAAAAGTCATTTTTTTCATATCTGTATTCTTGTTTCCTATATCCTCATATTTGTGTCTATGCTATCTAGCTTGCATCTATTGGAACTTTTCACATCCGATATACAATAGTATATCTACATTTTTGCTCTTGTGTTCATGAATTGTGCATTTAATTGTATAGTAACCATATAGTTAAGAGATTTTGTAATGCAACACATATTATATTGAGTATAACATATGTATATATATATATATACATAGGTTTCTCTATACAATAGGAAAAACTATTCTAAATATGGTGAGATTATACAGAATATTATATATAAGGAAAAGCAAGATTGTGTACATAATTTGGATCTTGATTTTTTGCGCTATCATGCCCCCGCAAGCTCGAGGGTCCAGGAAGGACACTAAGCCTAGAGCGATGGAGCTGGACGTGTTGTCTGGCAAGTGGCTTTGTTAAGTAACTTACAAGTTGATCAGATGTATGCACATGAGAAATATGAATTTGGTCACGAGCAATTTGATCGTGAACAAAATGGAAATCAAGAGCAATATGCTTCATCCTAGAATGGAAAACTGGATTAGAATAGAGATAGGTGGCACCAATGTTATCATAGTAAATCATCGATGGAGAAGAGGATGAAATGCCAAGTTCATGAAGAGGATAAGTGACCTAGTTGACTTCCAATGTAGTTGATGCAACAGCCCTATACTCAACCTCAGTTGAGGAGCGAGCGACAGTGGATTGTTTGATGAGCTTATGAGCTGATTGGTGCCATGATCAGAGTTGTGTGTGAGATGAAATCCTCCACGTCCATAATTTCCTCGTCCACCTCTGCCTCCATGATTGTTTCTGTATTGTGTGAAATATGTTGTCAAAGGTGAATCATCTTCTTTTGGGTCTCCATAATTTTGGTTTAATTTTTCATCAAGTAGTTTATCATATAGATCTTCAAAAGAGATTGGTGATTCACGAACATGAATTGTAGCAGTTAACTCCTTGAATTCATCACCTAGACCATTCAGAGTATAAGCCATAATTTCTGCATCACCTAAGGGATGACCTATAAGAGCAAGATCATCTACAATGCTCTTTACTCTACTAATATAGGTTACAATAGATTTTCCCTATTTCTTATTAGACATGAGCTGAGATAAAAGGGAAAGCATTCATGTATTTGAGCGATTTGTAAAACTATTTTCCAATTTGTTCCATGCCTCAGCAGATGAAACACAATTGTTGATAGTGGGACTGAATGTGTTGTGCACTGTGGCTTAGATTGCTAATAGCACTAGCCGATCTTGACGAAGCCAGAAGGAGTAGGCAGGATCTGCATGTGATGGACATGAGTGAGAGCCATCAACAAAGCCAATGAGACCATACCAAAATAATAGATTGGACATTTGAGATTTCTAAGATAAGTAATTTCCTCCACCCTTAGATAATTTGAATGGAATTTACATCGATGCATTGAGAGAAATCAGATTACCATTAGTGGGTACAATGTTTCCTTGAATTACTTGAGTTATTGAAGAGATAATTACAGGTGATTCATCTTTTGTAGAGGAATCTATTTGATTCTTGGGAGAGGAGGGTGAGTTTATTGAGGAAGCTATTAGGGAAATAGAGAGAATTGAAAGGGATTTAATATGTGTTTTAAAAAGGAGGAAAAGAAGAAGAAAAAAATTCTCTATTCTATGAACAGAGTTACGGCTCTGATACCATAAGAGATTTTGTAATGAAATACATATATTGTATTGAGTATAACATATGTATATATATATATATATATATACATAGGTTTCTCAATACAATAAGAAAAACTATTCTAAATATGGTGAGATTATACAAAATATTATATATAAGGAAAAGCAAGATTGCGTACATAATTTGGATCCTAATTTCTTGCGCTATCAATAGCATTATAATGTTCAAGCTGAAAGGAAACAAGCTATGCAACAAGGCGCAGCGGAAGCACTTGCCCGACATGGGTAAAATTTAAAAATTTCATTGCATAACTCTTCATCACATGAAGAATTCCAATCCACAAGATCCAACTTGAAATTAACACATAGCTAAAACAAACACATAAGCATGTATACACAACCACTTCGAAGCACAAGTTCAAGAACAACTCACTTGTTTCTCCAAGTGCTTAAGTAGAAGATTTAACTCTTGAATCACATGCCCTGGTTACCCAAGTGTGTGACCTCTAGCTTCAAACACCAAGCTCCCACCAAGTCACCTTCTTGCCTAGATTAAAGTAGAAGCAAGTGTCCTCTCTTATGATGACCTTCACAAGAACTTGCTCTATATTAATCTTCCTAGCAAGAACAATAAGGGTTGATGTGTTTTCTTGAATTGGTTGAAGATGGCTTAAGTTTTTGTCCCATAAAAACCTCCCTTTTCTTTTTGCTCAACACTTGAACAAAACCACCATTAGAGCTCTAAAGGTTAGCAAGAGATAGCCATCCAAAAAGATTGATATCAACCATCACTAAAGGATAAAATTAAGTGTAGAGATTACCACCTCATCATGACATCATTCATGACATCACCATGACATCATTCATGACATCACCATGACATCATCATGACATCATGTGGTCCCACCACATGACATCATCGATGACATCATCATGACACTTGTCATCTAGTACCAATATACATTTGATAAGTGGCCTATACAAGTGTCCAAAGAAGAAGTAGACAACACATCCAATGTATTTGTATACATACCTCTTTTATACTTGTATAATACATCAAACAAATCTCTACATCAATCTAATGGGCTTGGACTTACCATTGGACCAACACTTGGTCCAAAAACCTAATCCATTAAATCAATGGACCTAGATATGGTTGTTGGGCTTTCTCAAAACTTATGGATTAATCTTTGGCCCAAAACTCTTTTAAGCCTAGGCCCATACAACTTGGGCCATTAATCCAAGTCCATGTATTAAACAACATATTAATTATTAATTCATCACTTTAATTAATATCCAATATTAATCAAGTATAAATTAATAATACAACCCTTTGGTGGAATTGGAT
>CATIWO010072549.1:0-10233 GCA_949673435.1 Macaranga tanarius | reverse complement strand
ATCAATAGTTGCAGGAAGATATGATGTAGACATTGTTAATGCTTTAAAATGTCAATCCTGCAAAAATGAATTTAAAAACTAAAAACTTGATTGATATATCTCACCTTGAATCAAGCACCAAATAAGGAAGCAATAAGAGGGAAAAAAAAATAAAAACACATGGAAAAATAAATACACGAAATACAAAATTTTTAAGCAGATGAAGCCTATATAATCGCTAACCACAGAGCCAAAAACAGAAGAACTTAGAAAATAGTAATAATAATCCAAAAATCAACACTAAAATTATCAAGAAACGACCATTGTTATAACAAGGTTGATCTTATACATTGAATCTGAATGCACAATGGGCTTCCTACATATAAAGACAATTTCTTAGCTAATTCTACGGTTGTATACTTCTTACAAAATGATCTTCTTCCTAACAAATAGATGACACTTGTTTTCACCGAATCCACAAACGGGTCCAATTTCTTGCCAAGAAAAACTGCAGAAACAATACCCTTTTCCACACTAATTTAATTTTAATAAATTAAAAAACACCAAAATCCCAATCTAATATAAGTCATCAAAACCATTAACAATAATTATAATCTTCTACTAATAGTAACTAAAGAATGTTAAATAATATAAACTTTGATAATCTATATTAATTGAGTAAACTGATAATAAAAAATTACCTGATATTGAAATCTTCAATTGCTTGAAATTTTAGGTTTAGCTTAAAATTTTAGGTGTAGTGTCTTTTGGCAATACTACTCTTTCACGTTCTGTAATCCGTATTCTAAAGCGGGATTTTATTTTTAGTTTACCGCTTCTATTTGAGCCGTCCCCAAAATTTTATATTTTGTAGGGTTTTGAGTTTTAGAAAAATTTTGTCCCCTATTCCATCACTTAGGAATAATTGGGGATAATAAAATTAATTATCCTCTATTATATTAATTTATTGTCCCTCTATTCTATCAATTAGGAAGAATTAGGGACACTAAAATTAATCATCCCTTATTATTTTAAATAAAATATTAGAGGACAATATATTTTACTTTGTTACCTAAAGTGGTCCCCTAAAATCACTTTTTTTGTAATGAACTACACATAACTAGCCCTAGCTGCACTCTCAATAAGCTCCCTTAGTTCCTTACCTGTGAACCTTTTCCTGAAATTTGCCTTAATGCGTCTCACATAAAAATAATGCTCAGTGTTAGGGAAGAGCTCCTCTATAGCAGGTATGAGACCCTGTGTATAACAAAATAAACATTTAGTATATGTTCATTATAAAGAAATCATAAAAAATGTGAAGAATATGTTAACAAGTAATAAATACCTTTTTTTGTCACTCATAAATGTCCAGTGATATGAATTTTTGATATCTAGATCATCAGCTAACTTATTTAAGAACCACATCCAATTTTCCTTATTTTCTTTATCCATGGCAGCATATGCAAATGGATAAATGCAATCATTTGCATCTATACCAATAGCTGTTAGTAACTGACCACTAAACATGCCCTTCAAAAAGCAGCCATCAAGAGAAATTAAAGTTCTACATCCTTCCTTAAAACCATTTTTAAGAAGGGCAAGGCATACATACATTCCTCTAAATTCACCTTCATCCAATTTGAACTTAATAGTAGAACCTGGGTTGCTTCTAAGCAGCTCAAGTTTGTAATCATGCAGCCTTGAAATTTGTTCTCTTTCATCACCGTCAATCTTTTTCAGAGAAATTATTCTAGCTCTCCATGCCTTAACATTGTTGATTTGCACTTCATGGTTACTTTTAACAGCTTTAATGATTCCATTGATTGACCATGATGGATCAGCCCTAAAAGTTTCAAGGTAGTTGTCTGCTATCCATTGTGCATTTACATACTTGATGTGATGGTCTTTACTGCAAGTGTGCAAAAAAATTCCAAACTTAATCTGTACAGTCTCCTTGCAAGTTACCATAGGAGAAGCCCAAATGTAGAATGGACATTTTTTACTGCATCTTGCCTTGCATTTAGTTTTGTTGTTTAGTTTGAACTTCACTTGAAATCTGTTGACAATTTCATAATTTCTCACTGCAGCCTTAAACTGAGTAAAAGATCTGAATTTCATCCTAATTTTAAAATTTGTATTTTATAAATCTTCCTCATAAAACTTAGGGAATTTATGCTTTGTCAAATTTTTGCCTTCTTCATCACTGCCAGAAGTTGATTCTAAATCAGATCCAGCATATATTGTTTCTTCAGACATGGTATTATCATCTTCATTACTTCCCATCACAGATTTACCTTTAAGCCTATCCCTCTCAACATCTAAGTCCCCAAATTCATTAAATAACAAATCATCATTATCATTAACATCATCTTCCTTTATATCATAGTCTGAATCTATAAAATCACTATCTTTAGTCTCTTCACCTCCATTTTTCTTACCGTCCTTACCCATCTCCCCTGCCCCACCTATATGCACTTCCCCTTCAACATCAACATTGTTAGTGTCATCATTTTGCTCCTCCATTTCAACATTAGCTCCGCCATACTCAGCTCTGCCATCCTCAGCTTCTCTGTCTTTCACACAACTAAGATCTTTTATATACACATTCATCAGCTTTGATTCATCGATAAATAATGCCATTTTAAGTGCATCACTATCATTCTCAAGTTTCTTTAAACCACTTTTAAAGCACTTCTCCGAATGTAGCTAATAAAAACACATGTTTTCAGGATTTATCTCCAATTCCTTTGCCATCCCATTAATTTCCAATTTTGAAATCTTATCTACACTACAATAATCTATAAACCCTAATAGATGTCAGTCACACCTCCCATTAGCATTTACTAAAATATGATGCATACGAATAGAGAAGTACTCAGATTCACTTGCTAAAAATAAACATATGACTTTAAATTAGTTTAATTTATAGACATAAACCGTGATTGTTATTTTTCACAAACAACAACATTCTAAAAAAAATAGATAGAAAAATGTACCATATTTAGAAACTTTTTCTCCTTTTTATCTTTTTTCCTAATTGATCGTCCTCTCCTCCCAATATTGCCTTCTTCAGATAACAGTTTAAAAGCAACACACATTAAACACAAAATGACTAGAAGTAGTAAGAGTTTGCACAAGTGAACTAAGATTCGAGATTACAGTTTCGAGTTTGTTAATAAGAGCTCCGTTGAAAGCTCACATTATGATATAGGGATTCAAGAAAAAAATAGAGAACGCATTGTTTTATGATTTAGGTATTTGAACGACTGTAAGTGTAAAGGTAAAGGTAAAGTTGCTATTTGGTTATATTAGGTGAAGTCAAAATAAAAAAAAAGAAGTAAAATAAGCTGAATGATGTGGCCTGGACAGTTTAGGTGGCACGTGACATGGCCTAGACATGGCATCTCCGACATGCCACGTAAGCAATTTTGGCCTGAATTTCATTGGTAACCTCTCGATAGTATCCAAATTAATGTTTAATAACTAAAAAGTAATAAATTAAAGTTTTGGAACTAAAATAAAATTTCAAGCAAAGTTTGATGACTAATGATACATTTTACCTGATTTGTTGTATATATAAATAGTGGTACAACTTATTAATAAATAACATATATGAATTTTATTCTCCAAATAATTCTCTCTCTTTTTTGTTTATATTTCTTTCTTTTTCTCTTAACTGGTACAAGTGTTTTTTGGTATAAAGAATAAAAAATTTTCCTGGAAATTTCTTTTATTTTCTCATCTCCCAGATAGCTTATACCTTTTTTTATTTTTATTCTTTTCTACTCTTTTCCTACGTCAATTCAAGCATCTGATTGCAATTTTTCATATATGCAATTAGATTTCTTATTTGATTAATTTTTCCTCTTTAATTTCTTTGACTTCATTCAACTTCGCTTCGATGGAGAAGATCTTTTTTGCTTGCGGTTTCTATCAAAAATAAATAAGGTTTTCTCGATGGATCTATTTCTAATCCAAGGAAAATAGATCCGCTCTTTCAGTCGTGGACTAGGTGCAACAAACTTATGGTTTCATGGCTACTTTGATTTATTTCCCTTTTAGTTCCATCTGCTATATTCTTAATGGAATCTACTACACAAATTTGGAATAAGCTTAACCAAAGGTTTTTCCAACCTGATAATTCAAAGATTTGTTAATTACAACAATTGTTGCATACAACTACATAAGGAACAAAGGCTGTTGATGCATAGTTCACTAAATTGAATAGGATTTAGGAGGAATTGCATATTTATAAGCCATAACCTCATTGTTCTTGTGTTAAATGCAATGATGAATGTTTTGAAAAATTTATTGATCAACTATAAAAAGATTATACATTTAAGTTTCTCATCGGACTTAATGAATCTTTTAGACTCAAAGATCTTAGATACTTATGCTGAAACCATTTCCTTTTCTTGATGAAATTTTCTCATTATTTCTAATTTGTAGCCTTATAAAAGAAAATTTGATTCTAGAGTCAGAAGGAGTATGTTTTAGGTTATCCAATGGGTATTAAAGGGTACAGGATTTATAATATTGATTGTCACTCATAGTTAGTTTCTCGAGATGTTCAATTCTTTGAACATATTTTTCCTTACCTTTCCTTACACTTTTTTATGTACTTCTATCTCTAATACATTTGAGTTTGTCTCACCTATTTTTCCTAACTTTGATCTTTCTTTCTTTAATCCTCCAATTATTTCTAAACCTGTCACTTCTTCTTTGACTCCATTTTCTGATAATTCACATCCTTCTTCTCCTAATTGACCTTTTCTAGTTCCAGTGGTTGATGATTCTGATTTTATTTTACATGATTCTTCACCTTTTACTATTCCCCTTATTCCAAAGAGAAGTACCAGAACTTATAAAATTCCTACTTATTTGAATGATTATTATCATAGTTTAAAACAACCATCAAAAATAAATTTTATTTTTCATTCTTCTACTGTATATCCTATTTAAGATTTTTTAAGTTTTGATAAATTGTCTCCTACATTCAAAACTCTTACTCTCTCTGTTCTGTCCACTTTTGAACCTAAATATTTTTCTCAAATTATTCTTCATGATCACTGAAAAGTTGCCATGAAAGAAGAGTTAGATGCCTTAGAATATGGACACTTATTCCATTACCTAAAGGGAAAAAGACTATTAGAGTTAAGTGGGTGTATAAAGTCAAATTTAAGACTAATGGTTTTATTGAAAGATATAGGGCTAGATTGGTGGCTAAGGGTTATACATAATGGGATGGTTTTGATTATACTAAAATTTTTAGTCCTGTAGCTAAGCACACTACAATTTAGCTTTTTCTTTCTTTTGTTGCCATAAATAATTGGCATCTTAGCATGATGTTAATAATGCTATTTTTTTTTTTTAATGGTGAGTTGTTTAAAAAGGTTTTAATGGATTTGCCTCTTGGCTATCTGATTTAAGGGGAGTATATGACTAAATCTACAAGCAATGATTGTGTAAAGACAGTATATGTTCTTAAAAGGTATAATGCATACACAGCCTTCTGAACTTGCCAACTTTTTTCAATTTGGCACCTCAACTTACGCTTTTGCTATTTCAACACATGAACTTGCTTAAAATGTAATTTTTAAACCCCTATTATTACATTAGCGAATCAGCATGTGACACGTAGAGGTGTTTAACTGACCAAAATCTACAAGTTCAGGGGACTGAGTATGTATTAAGTCTTCTTAAAAATAGTGTTGCAGGTGTAAGAAAAGTTGCATGTAAGTCACAAAAGTCTTTGTAAAGTTTGAAACAAGCTTCCAAACAAAGGAATGCTAAATTTATAGAGTGTTCGCTAAAAATGAGTATAAGTAGTCCATATTTAATTATTCTTCATTCATGAAAAAGACAGATGAAAGGTTTATTACTTTACTAGTCTATGTTAATGATAACATCATAGCTAGTAACAGCAAGAAAGCTATATAAATTCTGAAAGAGACTTTAAGCATGAATTTCAAACCAAAAGATTTATTGAAAATTAAGTATTTGATTTGTTGAAAATTAAGTATTTTATTGGTCTCGAAATTACAAGAGCTAATTTGAGGTATCTCTATTTGCCAAAAGAAATATGTGCTAGATATGTTGGAAGAATATAGCTATCTTGGTTCAAAACCTTCAACTATTCCTATTGAAGTCAATCATAGATTTGCTCACATTGATATTATTACTTTAGAGAAAATATATCTTTTTAGTAATTTTTTGTTAGAATCAGATGAATAAGGGATAGACTACAATTGTCAGTTTTAGATTTCATAATTGACATGTAACTAGCACTGTATTCAAGTTTTACTAATAAATTAAATTTATTTTTCAATTCAATGATTAAATAATATTTTGCCTGCGGTATTACTTTTTTTTAACAGATTCAAATTAGTTTATTCGTACATCCAGACCCAATGGCACATCATAAGAAAATAAATTAGGTGATAAATTTAGTTTCAATGTTTTCTCAAAAACATTAGATTATTCGTATCATAATAACTTTAAGTTTAAAAATAAATTATGAAGGATAAACTTAGTTAAATCTAACTTAAACTAATCTTTGGAATTTTTTTTTGGGAACTAACTACTAAAAATTCTTTTTTCTTTGGTCTGAACCACTGGTATCTATAGTTTATTGAATTTTTAATTAATACAGTTCAATCTAGGTAGAACATTTTTTTTAAATATCATAAAACTAGTGCATTTTTGTATTGGCGCAGAAAATCAAAAATTAATTTGTTATTCTTTTAAATATTAATATTTTATTATTTTTCAAAAATTTTGAAAATATACGTCCATATCAACTTTGTAAATTTTGTAAATTTTTTTTGAACTGAAATGTCAACTTTGTAATACTAATAACTTGAAAATTTGGTAGATTGTGTTAATAATAGGGATTTTTTCAAAAACAGCGAGAAAACCAAAAATAATATCAAAAGCCACATTGACCAAAACTATTTTCAAAAATAGCTTTCAGGAATTTTTTTTTTTTTCAAATATAGATTATGGCTCTTCTAAAAGCTGTTTGACTATTCTTAATCTGTTTGACTCTTCTAGAAGCTATTTGATCTTTTTTTTTTTTTTTGAATCAAAATTTTTTTTAATACTTTCTTCATTTTTTTCTCTAACATTTTTTACTATTTTTTTTATATTTTTAAGGTATTGTTTTTTATACTCAAAATTTTTTCTATTTTTAAAATACTCTTAACATTTTATTTTTTTTCTCAATATTTTTTATTTTATTTTTTACTCAACATTTTTCTCAGTATTGTTACATATTGTTTAACATATGCACTCATTCCTTATTTCCTGCACTTTGTTTCCTGCACTACTTCTTCATTTCCTGCACTTCTTCATTTCCTGCACTTTATTTCCTGCACTGCCTTGTTTTGTGCACTTAATTTCATGCACTTCTTCATTTTCTACAGTTTTCTGCACTTTGTTTCTTTTTTATCAATATTTTTTTGCTCAATATTTTTTTCAATATTAATTAGTTTAATTTTTTAATTCTAAATAATTATGAAAAAAAATAATTATTGAAGATTATGGGTAATTTTTTTGTTTAATTAGTCTAATTTTTATATTCTAAATAATAGTAAATATCAAAATTAAAAAAATTATTATTTAGAATAAAAAATTAAATCACTTAAAATATACAAATTAAATAAATATATACAATCAACTAAAAAGAAACAAAAAGCAACAAAGAGCAACAAAAAAAGCAATAAAGAGCAACAAAAAAGCAACAACACTCAAAAATAAAATAAAAAAACAAAAAGCAACAAATTGCAATTGTTGATTTTTGTTTATTTGTGTTGATTTTTGTTGTTGTTTGTTGTTTTTCAGTTTTTCATCATTAATAATAAATTAAGACAATAAATATAATTTTTACTTTTATTAGTATCAATAATAAAAATAATAATTTATTTGATATATTTCATAATTTTTTTGATATTTTGATTGAAAAACTAATTATTGAATATTATGAGTAATTTTTAATTTAATTACTTTAATTTTTAAATTCTAATTAATTATGAAAAAAATAATTATTGAAGACTACATGTAATTTTTTGTTTAATTAGCCTAATTTTTATATTCTAAATAATAGCAAGTATCAAATTAAAATAATTATTATTTAGAATAAAAAATTATGAGAAAAATAACAAAAAGAAACAAAAAAATAACAAGAAACAAAAAGTAAAAAAAAGCAACACAAGCAATAACAAGTAACAAAAAGTAACAAAAGACAACAACAGGCAACAAAAGGCAACAAAAGGCAACAAAAAGCAACAACAAGAAATAAAAAGCAACAAAAAGCAACAACAAGCAACAACAAGCAACAAATAGCAACAACATGCAACAACATGCAATAAAAAGCAACAACAAGAATTTTAATTAATTCAAATTAATTAAATAAAATTTAATAAACTCTGGTATATAGTTTACAAAAGGGAAGAGCTTGCTAGACCATGCTAAACCAAGCAATTTAGGTCCACCAAATTGGATATACATATATTACATAAAAATATCTGTCACAGGAACTTGTCTTCTTTCAAGATATGGAGCTGAGTAACAGACACCCTTTATTTTTTTTCATAGAGATTAATTGTCATTTGGCATGTTATGTGTATTTTTTGGGTATATCATTTAAGAGATGAAGCTTCGAGGAAATTGCAAATACACATCCAAAGTGGGGCAATGAAGATACAATTTTAGATAGCAGGTGCGTTTGCTGTAGGAGTATCTGCAATACTAATGGGTTTTTTTTGTATGCAAGTGATGATTGATTAGGAGTGGACAGAGAGAGGAACTATGGGCAAGTTTGAAACGGCTATATATAGATTGATAATTTCAGTAGTCGAAACATTAATTATTGGCATATATTGATAAAGATAACAACATAAACGGTTTTTATATTCTTTGCTTATCCTGTGGCTAATTTCATTTCAGTGGCAAAAATTAAGAAGGAATTTAATTCATTTTTTTAACAAAAAAGAACATACATCTTCCAATTTCCAGTGTAGAATAATGGACTATGAAAAAAATCTTGGATACTATAGTGTAGAAGAAGCATATGAACCAAAGTGAAACCTGATACCTCGCCTTTTGCAGGCAATTTCTATCCAAATATATATGCAACTTCATTGGCAGCGGATCTGCTCAATAATTCACTGTCAATATGAATAAGATCAACTACAGACTAGCTTCAGAACCTGATCCATAAATTACATTTTAATCATATTATGGTTATAGTAATGGTAATCAAAAGGCTTACATGATTTTCCAATTTTCTCTAATACTATGCCTTCTATTCCATGTCATTTTCCTCATTCCACCATTCCGGGCTCTATGCCTTGTGGAGCAATTTAGCTGTCTACATAAACATTGCCCAAAAGGAAATGCCATTTCCATATAAAAATCATTATTAAAGTGGTTAGTTCCCATCATATCTTTATGTATTTGATGCCAACTTCATTATTGAAGTTGAGCTCTTATTACACTCTTGACTGAAAGCAACCAAATACAATTACCTGAATCAGTTTCTCCTGTTGGAGGACATTAGGGTATGGTCCAGCACAAGCAATATAACCCCAGTATTCATGGGCAAAATTTCCATTAAATAAGGCTAACACTATTTTAACTTATATATGCCCACTTTATATTAATTTTTACTAATACTACTAGTTAGTTATACATTTTCTCTTAGCATTTGAAATATTTAAACTAACTAAATTTCACAACATGATCGTGAAAGAGAATGCTCATAATTCTTTCTCAAGAATAATATTCATATACTGACCTTCACTTTTTTCCATTTTTCTTCTGTTGTGCCAAAGTAGCTGGATGGGTGTACCGGATAATTATTTTATAGCAATAAAGAAGCAAATTAAGAGACCACTTTTATGATTCAAGAGCCAACACAATACATAATAGGATAAAGAAAGATGTATTATTTGAATTTCAACCACAAACGTTAAAGCCAAGTACAATCTGGAACTAAAACATTCACATTATGATCAATAACACATGCAGAAAAGAAAAGGATGCAACATGATTGTTTAGCATGGCAAAACTCAAAAATAAAACCAAAATTTAATTAGAAACACAAATCCAAAATTTCCCTGACAAGAATTTGTTCAGTTTTGAAACAAACCATAGATTATAAATAATAATAATAGTAAAAATAATAATAATAATAATAATAATAATAATAATAATAATAATAATAATAATAATAATAATAATAATAATAATAAT
>CATIWO010072540.1:0-23263 GCA_949673435.1 Macaranga tanarius | reverse complement strand
CCCATGTATATACATATCCACACACACACACACCTATATATACACTCTAGCCAATCAAGCATAGCCAAATGCCCCATCTTATGTCCATTAATTAAAAGCTTAATCAACCAAGAATAAAATAATAAAGCCATGGATATTTATTAACACTACTCTACAACATTACTTAATAAAATAATACCCAAATATCAATACCAATCTCTACACACCCTTATTGAACTAGGATAATTACTAAATAAATTTTCAACTTTATGTTTAGCCAAATAGGTCCAACTTGGCTTATACTTAGGTCCTTTTCCATCATATACACATACTCAACTTACACATCATTCATCAATGGGCTTGATATGTTACAAAAATATACTGTATGAACAGTGCTTCCTAAAATACGGGTGTTACAATGCATGTCTATTGATAAACATTGTCAATAGTGGTTAACGATGTGAGGAATCAATTAATGTATTTAAATTTATACAATAAAGTGCAAAAAACACATGCATGTTGTATAATTGTGCCTTTGGATGTAAAGTGTAGAGATAATGATACTTATCTGTTTTATTAATAGAGTACTACTTTCCGAGTACATAGAATGTAAGTTGTGCTTTATAGTCCCTTCAAAGACTCAACATGCAGCCTTTTTTTTTTTTTTTTGCATGAGGCTGTTGATTAAAGTGGTTGAGGATTAGGCTTTCATGACCGAAAACTATGAATAGAGAATAAACTTGGGAAAAGTTTTTCCACAGACGGCGCCAATTGATGAATGCGAACCTCCTCCAGACCTACAAACACAGAAGAAAACCTTGGATGAGCCTAGGATCTTCGATCCATAGGTTCTCCGATGCTTAAGTTAGAGAAGAGTTTATTCAGCATAATCAATATGAGAGAATTATGAGCTATATATAGGCATAAGGGAGAGGCATACCTAGTCCTATTTGGATTAGGACTAAACAGATACTTCTTATTCTATAATTAATCTTCCTTATTAGATTGCCTTTAGGGGCAAGACTCCTAATTAGGACTCTTCATGGACTTGGACCAATTATGGAATTATCAGGAATGATAATAGATGATTGTAATAACTTACTAAAACAGCTTAATCGTGTCTTTATAGCTCATGTACCCAGGTCTGCGAACCAGGTGACTCATGCCTTAGCAACAACATATGCTTTTATGTCAGGCTGCCGTGAATGGCCTTCCAAGCCGCCCAGCTTTTTATTATCTGTTTTGCATTCTGATTTATGAATAAGGAAAACGTTTAGTGTCGCTGCTAGCCACAATTGACAAAAATGCTATGTATTATTTTATAATTACATAAATAATAAATTAATTAATTATAAGACATAAGTTTTTAAATTATGATACGACATATTCATCTGAACCTGTTAAATTTTAGATTTTGTCAATTTAATTAATTGTTCAATTAAAATAAGTGTTTTTAGATTATTATATAATTTTCCTAACTTATAAAATTAATAGGGATAAAAATGTAATTTAGACAAAAATATTTTTGTGTCTTATGGACCATTGATGTCACGGTCAGCGAACCAATTTTTATCAAAAAAAAAAAAGGTTGAAAACTTGAAATTGAATAAACTAATTATTTATTTAAAGTAAAATATCACAAATATTTTAAGTTAAAATAAAAAATTTTCAAAAATTTGGTGGTTTTTGTTTTTGTTTTTGTTTTTTTTTTAACTCAACTACTGTATTTTCAAATATATTTTTAAATTTTTTTTTTTTTTTATGATTTCTTCTTCTTCTGTTCTTCTTTTCATGATTTCTCTTAGAATCTATTAATTTCTTCCTCTTTTTAAACCATTACTAACTATAATAAGATTTGCAAAACTAACCTTACTAACAATGAATTTACAGTAACAAAGAAAAGTTCAAATGAGATTTTTCTTTTTAAACTTCTTATTCCTCTTTTTCTTCTTTTTCTAATTTTATTTTTGGATTTATATTTTTGGTGCTATGGGTATTGATAAATATTTTTATCAATTTATTAGTTTTTTTATTTGATTAATCAATTTTTTTGTTAAATTTCATTCTTTTTTATTTAAAATAATTGAGTGATTATCGGATTCTTTTTTTGTTTTTTTTTGTTTTGATTGTTATTTCTGTTTTCATTGGTTGAATTTGGAAAAATTTCAAATGTTTATTTTGATGTTGTTTTGATATTGTGTGTTGTTTGTTGAATGTTGTTTTTCAGGTTGTTTTGAGATTGTTTTGACATTTTTTAATTGTTTTATTTTCTTTAAATATTACAAAATTTTTGTTGGTTGTTCTCATATCATTTTCTAGTTGTTTTATGGTTGTTTTGAGACTGTGTGAAGTTGTTTTAACGTTATTTATTGTTTTTTAGTTGCTAAAGGTTGTGTTGACATTTTTTTATTGTTTTATTTCTTTAAATATTACAATTTTTTTAATAAATGAGTAAGTTGAAATTTTTAAAAGTAAAATATATGAAATTTTTAAATAAATAAATTCAATAAAACTTAAAATGTGGTGCCTCTATTTTATACTTTGTAAAACATAGGCAAATAGAACTATTCGAATTGGTTATTCTCAGGTTTTTTTTTTTTTGTTATTTTTAGTTATTTTTTGGTTGTTTTGAATTGTTTTTTTTTACTCAACTTTTCATTGTTTTATTTCTTTAAATATTACAAAATTTTGAGTAGATGAATTAGTTAAAATGTTTAAAAGTGAAATATAAGTGTTAGAGATTATCTTGTATTTGATTTTTTTAGAGGTATTAGAAATTATGTGTTATTAATATTTGCTAGTAGTGGTGTGGATAAAATATATAATTAGTAGTTGTTTTACATTTAAATTCTTAATTTAAAATTTATATTTGTCTCTCCTTTGTTTACTATTTTATTTGGAGAACACTGTATTTTTTAAATTTTTTCTCATACACCGTATTCCTAAAATAATTTTTCGAAAAAAAGTTAGTTTTAAAAAGGGAAAAGTGAATCACATTTTTTGAAATTTTTTTTTTCTAAAAATAAAAGGCAAAAGCCCATTCAGTATAAAAGAAAAAAGCCCACATGAGAAGGGACTCGGAAAATATTTGGGCTCAAGTTTTTATAGTAAGAGCCCATCATTTAACTTGATTTAATTATTAAAATGTTGAACACTGAAACTGAAAATAACTGAGGAAGAAGAAATGTTAGGGGCAAAGAGAACAATCATCAGGTGGATCCACACTGAAACTTTGGATGCGCCACGTCTCACCAGATTCACTCTTCAACGACCCAAAAGTGTAAAGCTTTTGTTCTTTTAATCGTCAGTTCTAGTGGAATCTTTATACTTGTTTGTGGATGTTTGATGGCTTTTTTTTTTTTTTTTTTTTTTTTGAGAAGTTGCTATTGATGTCTGTTTTAATGCAGTTCTAAATTGCCCTTTAATCAATTTTTTGGTTTAATGATGTTTTATGCATGTATAATGAAATGCAGAGCTAAATGTGAAAGTGGGTATACTAGTATTGATGATTCTTTCACTGGGTAACTTCTTTTTTAGGACATCTTTTGGTTATTGTGACCCATTTTGGACAAGAATGATAATTGCGGCAATGATGTAAGAGATTAAAATGAAGAGTAACTGAAAATCCCTTTTTGAGGTGCTTGTTCAGCTGTTCTTTTTCTTATAATATACTTAATGCTGGTTAAGATGTTGCTTCTTTTTTAATCTTAAGATTGCTTTTAAGTTGTTTGTGACTGTTAATTTTTAGCTTCCATGTTGTTCATATGTGTGTATGTTCTTTTTGAATCTTCTTGTTGCTATAGGTAGAGGTGGAGTATGCTAATGGTAGCAAGTTTACTCTATCAGCTGAATTCTTGAGAATTCATAGCCCAGCTGTTGATGGGAAAATTAGGTCAATTGGGGGTGAAAAGGTATACTGTTCAGAACCTTTCTTATTAGTTCTATACTTGCACATATTTGTCAGAATGTTTCTTCCTACCTATTTCAATTTTGATATTTCCTGTTTCCTTTTTTTTTTTTTGATACTCTGTTCTTAAAATATAATTTGATGCATATTTTATCATCCAACTCACCATTGTTTCACATGTGTTTGTTTCCTTCATCATCTGAGTGGCTTTTAGCTGTAGTTAGAATAAATTTAGTTTACTTGATGGTATATTCAGACACTTTGATATCGAAGAAGATGTGAAGTTCATTACTTGATATCATAGAAGTTGTGAAGTTCGTTATTTAGTAAAGTGTCAACAATTCCCTATTATACAAGTGCTTGTTGAGTTTGTTTCCTTCATCTTGAATCCAGTCTATACCTTTTCGTGCTATTTTTTTTCTGAGTCAGATAAACAAAAATTTAATAATCATTGTATTGGAATGAACTAGTTAAGCACATTTTCATTTTTTAGGGTTGTGTGGATAACCTGTTTGATTGTTTGTCATTCCTGAATCAGGTGATATTTGGGCGGCGTCATGTGGGTATCATGTCTGGAGAGCCTGTAGGAAACTATGGGGTAAGGTAATTCAGGCTTAAATCATTGTATTCTTATCTATATTTCTTATGTAGTACTACCTGTAGCAACTTCTTTTCTTTGAACTTGAAGCAACTGTTTATGGTGATGGATTGCTTTTTGGCTGGATGGTGCAGGATGATATTTGATGATTTGCATAAAACTGGGATCTTTACATGGGATTATTTCTATCATCTTGGTAGCAATAAGTTTACCCTGATGAGAAATTATATCAAAACACTGAGAAAGCATGGACTAAGCCGGGATCCAACTAAAAGAAAATGATGGAGATATTAGTTGATCGTTGGATTAATGAATTCAAAGCCACCTTGTAGTTGGCAAAAGTCTTGACAGAACTAGATGAAGGGGAAGCATTGATCATGAAACACCTGTAAACATCAACATATACGGTTGTTCACTTAGATTTACTTGCTGTATGTATGCAAGCCAGTTTACCTGGTGAAATGTAAACTTCTATGTTGTTCGCTGCTTAAAAATTTTACAGCCGCATTGGATAAAAAAAAGTACCGTGGATCATTCTATCAGCATTGAATTGTCATCATCCGGCAAGGCTGTATAGGACTCATCTTCCAGCAAGACTATCTGGAACATGCATGGTATTGTCATTGCAAGAAGTTTGGCAAAATTTCGATTGTGGTTTGCAGCAAATGTTATCTTGGGCATACATGGCAAGCACCATTATATGGTGCTAGTGAAGTCTAAACGCAACAACTGGATTCATTTGCGGTTATTTGTTAGGATGGTATGCCTTTTGTATTATATCTTATTAATTCTAATTCGAAAAAAAAAACAACAATAATGGTTAAAGGCGTTCACTTAATATCAGTAGAAAATACCAAAAGATTCTTCATCAGGATGTCTCTCGAATGTACGTTGTGGTCCTTAGCTCTTGATAATGATTTAACTCCAACATGACATGGTTCTGGATTATTTCAACATCTGTGAGTTTAGTTCGTTTTGACAGCTACAAGCTCAGCAGGCTCATCAACTGCTTAGAAAACTCTAGACAACGGTAGGAAGGTGCAGATAAAATAATTACAACAATTTAATAGACATCCAGGTCCAGAATTGTCCAAGCTACCCTCTAAATTTCTGCACCTTACTACATTCTAACTGTAACTCAAACTGCAATATAAGGAACAACCGTGGAATTTTCCTGCTAAAAATGGCATCAGCTTCGCACATTAATCTCTATACTCCCTTTTCACATGGAAGAATCTCTAAATGTTCCTGCCCCAAGTTTCCATCCTAATTGACAGTTGGTAGGACCTTTTCCAACAGTGTCAAGGCTGTTGCGGAAAAAAGAGACAACCTTGATCACTTGCAAAGAGTAACACCCCAGCAGGTACAGGTGAAGAAAGAAGCCCAAGCTGCGCCAGGTAAGGCTCCTTTATGCTTGGAAAGGAAGCAGCACTTGTATGCTTCCAAAAACAGGACATAATCTAAAGGGTAAACAGAACTAAGTAGCCATAACTTTTTCTTTCTACAGGATTATGGGATAGGTTTCCAACTGCAAGGACAATGCAACAGATGATGGATGCAATGGAGAGAAGGATGAAAGATCCCTATGCTTATAATAGCTCTTGGCTTCCAGTTTCTCTGAGGGCGAGAGATGCATATGTTAGAGGGAGGACGCCTTGGGGAATAAAGGAAAGAGAAAAGGACTACAAGTTGAGATTTGATAGGCCTGGTATGACAAAAGAAGACGTTAAGTTGTGGATTGAAGAGAATATCCTAGTACTTAAGGCAGAAGAAGGTTCCAGAAGCAACTCAAGAATCCAATGTAAATGGTAATGATATTGAGGATGAAGGATGGCCAACCAAGAGCTATGGAAGCTACAGCTGCAGAATTGCATTGCCAGAGAATATAGAGTTTGAGAAAATTGAAGCAGAGATAAAAGATGGGGTGTTGTATATCACCATTCCTAAGGCAACCACAAGAAGTAAAGTCATAAATATTGAAGTACAATAGAAGCAGACCAGTGCATGGTGTAAACTTGCTTTTGGTTCCCTTCTAAATTGAATCTTGAAGATAAATAAATGTACATGGAATACCACTAACAAGTAATAAAATCCTTCATTACATCACAGCCTATGCTAGTCTTTCCGCTGGGTTGTTTCCCAATCTGGTTCTTCTCTGCCCCAAAATTCAGGGTAGAGAAAAGTATACTGAAGGAAAGCTGATATTGCTTATAGTCCAAGGAAAGAATGTATATCTTTTTCTGCAAAACTAATTAAATTAAACATCATGGCTAAAATGATCTATAAAAGACAAACCACCTATGAAGATTTCTTCATCTGTCCACCTTTTGATATGCGCTTCAGCCCTTGGCTGCCCCTTTTTATTCCCCTACAGCACAATAACCAAACAATTCAAGCCATTTGAAAGCAGCAACAAATGAAACAATTCAAGAATTCAAAAGGAGAATACCTCCTGTACAAGTATATGAAGATATACAAAAATGACAGAAGCACCATAATCATGACAGAAATTACAATGTACAGTATACTTGTTCGCTTCTGCACTCATGGAAAAGCAAAGGCATAGTCGAATAAGTTAATAAGCAATAAGCTTCAATCAAGAACGAAAATCAAGTTTACAACATGCTAAATAGCATAACCATCACACTAAGCATGCGTGTTCTAAGTTCTAACTACAACATACATGCAGGGAGTGTGGCACAGTAAGATCTAAAATGGTATAGGCAAATTAATACTAACTATACGAAGAGCAATCGAGCCACTAAATGGTTTCCCCATTCCATCACCTGTCCACTTTGGCTGTGCCTCAACTCTCCCTCACCAATCCTGTCAACCCTATTGCAAATTCACTTCACATCACTTAAATCAATTCACCTAACCATTTTTGTTACTTGGTATTTCTTCAAACACACACACACACACACACAAGAAGAAAGGCAAAAAACTTGAACCTTTCCCCCTTTAGAAAAAGGTTTTTGACGTCCAGTGCAAGTGTGGGCATCACAAAATTGACGCAAGAACAACTCTGTCGATTCAAAAAACAGAAATAAGTTAGCAACAGGTTAAGCTCCACAAGCTGTTAAATAAATAAAAAGAACTTTCCAATTATATTTAGAAAACAACACATTACCATTAAGATGATGAGCTGAAGGGCCCTGATTGACTGGAAAACAATTATCAGCCAGACTCTGTGTTGAATCATTATATCGATAAGACAAAAGATAATGGGATTTGATAAAAATGAAAATATTATTCAGAGGCCACCTCACACAGATGTTTATTCCTTACAGCAGCCGCTGGATTGCACTTAGTCTTGTGTGTTGAAGAATCCATCACAAGGTCACAATGTAATGCGCCGCATATATCTGCCAAGCACCGGCTGTGATTCTGGGTTTGGCAGAAACATCACATGTTTCAGTTACTAATTGAAACATTAGAAATGTCTTAATTGGCAATGCCCAAGAGATGTATATTTCCACACACCGCTTGGAAGAAAGGAAATCCAAAACCATAAAATATAATGCCTTGGTCTACATTTTCGGGAAGTTTACACCTATAGACCTACTATACAGTCTCATGATAAAAGGGGAAAAATTCATCACTTTAGTTGCTATGTTGCACGAGTCTGAATTCATTATTGGAAATGGGAAACTGTTCTAGAGGAAATTGAGAGAATAATCCCATAAAGGAGAAACAAATTTATAATTTTTCAACATTTTACTGTTCCACATTTGAAAGACATCTACAAGCGAGTGACTTTGCAATGTTTAGCATACTCTTAAAATACCCTTTATCTTCCTTTACTAAAGAAGATTATTTTGTCATTTTGACAATTCATTCACATCAACAAAGCATCCTATAAGAATACAAGTTCTCAATAGCCTACCATCATGTTGTCTCTATAAATTTCCCTAAATTGCAAAACTTACTCTAAACCAAGTAACAAAACATAATTGCAAGTAATTATGGATGACAACAATAAAATATAATGCCTGCCATTTAAATCCACTAAACTCAACAGTTTTACAGAAGTACCAAAACTAACTGCAAGTTATTGTAGTGGATAACAATATAAGACAAGATACTTCACCTAAACTTACCACATTCAGCAAATTGTAGTGTCTGTTATCAAAATGTTTATCAAGATGTTTCTCTTCATAGAAAGCCTTTCTACAGTATCCACATCGCCATTCATTTCCACCTTCATGGATCTTATGCTGCTCTTGATCCCTATATAGGTCATTATCAGGGTGAAGCTTACACCTAGTAGAAATCTGATAGCGTTCCTTCTCAACAAAGGGCATCAAATACTGCACAAAGCATCCAGAGATAACAGACTCAGTTAAGAAAATACCATGAGGCATTCAGTTAAATCAAAATTAAAGGTGTGACCTTTATCTTACATCCTCAATTATTTTCCATGCTGCCCTACTCCTTTCTCTTGAACAATGCACTTCATGGGGATTCTCTTGCTCTTGCTTCAAAGCTCTGAATATTAAACTCTATACATCAGTCACTAACTTGTGCACTGCTTGTAAATGAAACATGACAACTTTACATAATGTTTGTGAAATCATCCACAGAATTTTCATCTTCATTCAATTCTACTCTCATAAAACTAAAAAACCCAGTTCAAGAACCCATTCAAAAGGGCTAAAGCTACTACTTCCAATAAAAAAGAATCTAGGAATCTGAAGTAATGTTACCTTGAAGCTGCATAGTCATTACTATAACCCTGAAATAAACAAGAAAACAAAAATCAATATCCTGACTGCAATTAATCACAAAAGAAGATTAAAAAAATAAAGAACTGAACAAAGATCAGGGCTTTTTCTTTTTGTTTAAGTTGAAGCTAAATTTATTGATTAGGCAGGCCTAGTAGCAGAAGTAACCTGAGGTGAAGCAGAAGAAGAAAGTATCAAGAATGGCAGAGAATTTGTTAGGCAGATAAATAAGAAAACAACTGTGTGCTTCTTGGCCATGTCTGTGTCTTCTCTGGCCAAGAAACAGAGTTTACTCTTCACCCAATGTAGCAATCACGCCCAAAGATTGGAGCTTTAAGAGAGGAAGTGTCAAGAGAAGTAAAATAGCCCTTATGAACTGGGCCCCCAACAATAACAAAAAAAAAAAAAAAAAAACCAGGATAACAAACATCCAAAACGACGTCGCTTCGATTATCCCCGCCAACTTGCGCTGAATTCATAGACAGGCTCCGCAGACGGATTCATCTTGCAATGTTCAATAATGCTAATGATAGTTGACCATTTCTTTTATAATTACAGTATTATTAAATATATTACAATCAATCATTGTTTAATACATTTCTCTGTCATTTCTAATACTATACACAGCTAGCCATTTCCTGGTTAGCATCTTCGTCACTTACCTACTCAAATGAATGCTTTCAGTCTTTGACTTTTTGGAATTCCTCTGTGATCGATGAAATTTTGGATCTTTGATAGATACCCATTTCAAATCAGGCCTTGAATTTTAATCTTCATGGCTAAAGTTTTGATCTTTGTTTTTTTGTTCTTGTTATTGCTATGGATTGATGGTGGGTCTGGTTTGGAAACGGGTCAACAGGCACCATACAGGATTCATACTCTGTTTTCAGTTGAGTGTCAGAATTATTTTGATTGGCAAACGGTTGGTCTTGTGCATAGTTTCAAGAAGGCTGAACAACCTGGTCCCATTACCAGACTCTTGAGTTGTACTGATGAAGAGAAGAAGAATTATAAAGGGATGCATTTAGCTCCTACTATGGAAGTCCCTTCTATGAGTCGACATCCAAGGACTGGGGATTGGTGAGCTTCCTTGTTTGTTTCTTTAGTTCTGTCTATTTTTCTTGCTTGTTTGTTTCTTTGAGCTATTCAAGTTAAAAGTTGAGTGATCATTGTGTTTGTACTTCTTAACTGAGGCTGTTTTGATTGTTTTTATGACCCTTTTTTTTCAGTATGCTAAAGGGTATTTATTTGTGTTCTTTGCTGTGAAATTTGGTATGAAGCTGAAAGCTATTTAAAGACATTCGATGCACATTTGCTGCATTAAAGGTTAAAGCTTTATTTTAGTTTTGTCAGTAGGAGCTGGTTTAGTTAGTTATAGTTTCTCCCATGAAATGCTAATGTTGAAGCTAATTTGATCATTTGTAACAAAATAGATAGCTTTTTATTATTATTATTATTTGGATTAAGAATTAGCTTATCTTATGATGGATGGAAGTCAGACTTTTAGATGGAAATTCACAGTTCTAATTTCCTCTCACTAATCATAAAAGTCAAGCTTCTACATAAAAATTTGTGCTTTTATTTCCTGATCCTTCTATTCTCCTGCTTCGCTGTGGATACTTCTATTTGGAATTCTGATATTATTCTTTCTTGAGGATCTTATACTGAGAATTGATTTTTTTACTGCTGTATCACTACTTCATTAATTTTCTTGAGGTCCATTCTTTCTACTTGATTTTATTTGAGATTCATCTCTTCTGTAATATTTTAGGAGAATTTTAGAACTGTTTCGGAGTTTCCTCCCGTTGAAGAAAATAAAAATGAAGTGGTGCTTTTTTTTCTCTTTTCTGTAGGTACCCTGCAATCAACAAACCCGCTGGAATTGTCCACTGGCTGAAACATAGTAAAGATGCAGAGAATGTCGACTGGGTTGTGATTCTAGATGCAGACATGATCATTCGGGGTCCAATCATACCTTGGGAGCTTGGTGCAGAGAAAGGCAGGCCTGTTGCAGCATACTATGGGTACTGACTATTACTTGTCAATCAATCCATTCTGTACTGAGAATGGGAATTTTATCCTTCATAGTGCTTTAGCAATCAGTACTAAGCAAGTTTCTTGGTATAGTAAATTGGCTACTGTTGGTGACTGATCTACCAGGAGAATTGTCTATATAAGTAGCATTGACTGATCTATAAGTAGCTTTTGCATGTAGTTTGTATATAATGTTTGCAGTTCTCATATTTCTTGTTTGGAGTAAAGCACAAGTTTCTGATGAACATGAATTGATTTAGAACTGGAAAGTTTCCTTAATTTGGCTTTTGGATGATGTATGTGAAAAACTTGCTTTCCATAAATTTACAAATCAAGTTGTTATCTCCTTGTCATATTTTGAGTTATAAATATGTCTTTCCTTTAATGTTTAGAGTTCTTATTATGGATGGCCCTTGTACTGATTGCAATCATGTAATTAATTTCTACTCAGATACTTGGTTGGATGTGACAACATATTGGCTCAACTGCACACAAAGCACCCTGAACTCTGTGACAAGGTCGGTGGCCTTCTAGCCATGCACATAGATGATCTACGAGCACTAGCACCTATGTGGCTTTCAAAGACAGAAGAAGTAAGAGAAGACAGAGCTCATTGGGCCAGCAATATAACTGGTGATATCTATGGCGAGGGATGGATAAGTGAGATGTATGGTTATTCATTTGGTGCAGCAGAAGTAAGTTGGTTTGTTTACATCCAGACAACATTATGTTTTCTTTTCTACCTACTCTTGAAATTTCTGTTGTTATTTATTTTTGGATTGTGTTTGAATTTTCAGGTTGGGCTTCAGCACAAGATTAATGATAACTTGATGATCTATCCAGGCTATATTCCACGGCCAGGTGTTCAACCTATTCTACTTCACTATGGTTTGCCATTTACAGTGGGAAATTGGTCCTTCAGTAAATTGAATCACCATGAAGATGATATTGTTTATGATTGTGGTCGGCTCTTTCCTGAGCCTCCTCTCCCCAGAGAGGTAAGTGAATTAGGATGCTGGATACTGTAGATGTCTTTAACAAATGTTTATATTCGTGGTCTGAGGAAACCTTCTCACTGTTCCAAAGCATATATTTTCCCCTTTGTTTTTTTTTTCCAGTATTATCAGCATCAATCTGTTAAAGCCACCTTTTTGAAAGGCCCTAATTTGGTAGTGCAAATTTGTGAAATTTTATTTGTTGTAAATTAATCTATGTTATGTTAAGCCAAATTACAAAATTCGATTGGTAATGTTTTGATATTATATGGCTGGTATTAGGGTTCAGTACTGTTGAAACCTAAGGTCTTTTGATTCTGCAGGTGAAATTTGTGGAATCCGATCCAAATAAAAGGCAAGGTCTACTTTTAAGTATAGAGTGTATACACACTTTGAATGAAGGTCTCTTGTTACAGCATGCTGCAAATGGATGCTCTAAGCCAAAATGGTCTAAATACCTGAGTTTCCTAAAGAGCAAAACTTTTGCTGAGTTAACTCGGCCAAAACTTCTTACTCCTGACATTTGGAAAACTGATGCTGCAATGGAGCAGCAAGTCATTGATGACCCTCAGAAACCACATCCCAAAATCCACACCATATTTTCCACAGAATGTACCCCATATTTTGATTGGCAGACAGTAGGCCTTGTACATAGTTTCCACTTAAGTGGCCAGCCTGGAAATATCACAAGGCTTCTCAGTTGTACAGATGAAGAACTAAAGCATTATGCAGGACATGATCTGGCTCCCACCCATTATGTCCCTTCTATGAGCCGGCATCCATTAACAGGCGATTGGTAATTTATTATCTTTAGATGTATTTCTTTTGCCTTCTGTTGTCATCATTGCTGATCAATTGAAGATAATTTCAGCATTTGCATTTCATTATTTTGGTACGTGATACAATCACATTCTTTATGTCTCCATCCCTCAGTTTGATTAATAATGTCAAATGCTGTGACAAACAAAATGTTGACGATCTATGCTTTGTGAAGGAAACCATACTAGGGTCTTGATGTAGTGAAAAACATTGCTAGTGCCCTTGTAAAATAGCATATAAAATTATGAATTTTTATGTGGAGATAATTGCACAAATACCCTCATCCAACTCCCCAACTAGAAAAGGCAACTTCTGCCCAAGCAGGGTTTTAGGAGGGGAAAATCTAGAATTTAGCATTATAGTTCAGCCTTTTCTCTTGAATTGGCTGTCATGAAATGTCAAACCAACCTTTTATATTTCTACCTGTCATTTTCCTGCTGCACCAGCCAATACATCCACTCCCTTAACCCAACATGAATGGTACTGATACAAAGGATCAAAACTCAAAAGAGATTTCATGATATGCAGTAGTGAATTTTGCCTGTATTCTGCGTCAGGTATCCGGCTATAAATAAACCAGCTGCTGTTCTTCACTGGCTTAATCATGCAAATATTGATGCTGAGTTCATAGTTATTCTTGATGCTGATATGATCTTGAGAGGTCCAATTACACCATGGGAATTCAAAGCAGCACATGGCCGTCCAGTTTCGACTCCGTATGAGTAAGACAAGGACTTCTATACTCTTCCGTTTGAGTATAACTGCACATATGTTTAGCATGATTGTGTTTGTAGCTGCATCTCTCTCTATACACTTATTTGTAGATTCTTTCATGTGCATTTTACACATGCCTTTTTAGTTGGACAAGAAATGATATTGTAGTGACTGGCAATTTGTAATTTATATGCCAGCTACCTTATTGGTTGTGACAATGAGCTTGCAAAACTCCATACGCGCCATCCTGATGCTTGCGATAAGGTTGGGGGCGTCATCATCATGCATATAGAAGATCTTCGAAAATTTGCTATTCTATGGTTGCATAAAACCGAGGAGGTTCGAGCTGATAAGGCTCATTATGCTACAAATTTCACTGGAGATATATATAATTCTGGCTGGATAAGTGAGATGTATGGTTACTCCTTTGGAGCAGCGGAGGTATGTCATTTTCCAATGAATTGCTTCTGTACCCAGAATAAAATGATTTTTAAGTATACCAACCAATGCAATTGTAAAGAACATATCTCCTTGAAGGAACCTGCATGCCTACTTTTTGAGGGGAATGTGTTTTTTCTAATAGTGTATTCTTGACATGTGTCACCAACTTCACTTTTTTGTTAGTATGGAGAGTATATGAATATCAATGAATTTATTTTTTCTATTTCTGATGGTTTTGCTGAGATTTAGTGCTCTTTAGGAATTACAAATTCAGTTGCCTTCTATTCACTTTTTTCTTCATGCATGCAGCTGCAACTACGACATATTATAAGCAGGGAAATACTGATATACCCTGGATATGTTCCTGAGCCTGGCATTAAGTATAGAGTTTTCCACTACGGATTAGAATTTAAAGTTGGGAATTGGAGTTTTGATAAGGCAAACTGGAGAGATACTGATGTGGTCAACAAATGCTGGGCTAGGTTTCCAGACCCACCTGATCCTTCCACACTTGATCAGACTGATAATGATGCCTTACAGAGGGACCTACTAAGCATAGAATGTGCAAAGAAACTGAATGAAGCATTAGTTCTGCACCATAAGAAGAGAAACTGCTCTGATCCTACCTCCATATCCAACTCAAATTCAGACAAAGCAAAGGAAGCTATAAGTTCAAGGAAATTCGGCAAGATTGAGGAAATTAATGTTGCCAAAAGCAGCATCCCGATCAAACATTCTGAGGAAACATCTGTGCCTACTAACACAGATGGCATTTTTGGTTCTTTGAGGATCTGGGTTATTTTTCTATGGGCATTATCTGGTGTTGGTTTTGTAGTCGTCATGTTGATGGTATTTATAGGTCGTAAAAGCAAGGGAACCAAAGGAAAAGGTTATAGAAACAAGAGAAGATGATCATATTCTTGATTATTGGATACAAATGGCCGGGAAAGGTTTCTTCGCAATGCAGAATCATCTTTGTAACTTTAACATTATAGAAGAATATATATACAATTCATTTATGGAGGATTAGACATTCCAGAGCATCGCAGAAACTCTCCGAGGTAATTTTCAGAAGTATACTGATACAGCAGAACGTATAATATTTTGCAGAAGAAGAGATGACACCACCTGATAAAACTTTTGGTTGTTCTTTTTATTGTTGTAACTTTGGTCTGTCCGTACCTGCTCCCAGTGTAATATAAGTAATGAAAAATCAAAAACATTTTTTCCCCCGAGCTCAAAATTTTGCAACTTTGGTTTTTTCTGTGTAGTATTTCAACTATCTTACGGTTCGCTGATGATTATATATGTCTTCCTGGATGACCATATTTTTACATTTTGCTCTATTGCTTAACAGCATATCCACTTCAACCTCAGAGTGATCCCTAACAGTATCAAAGGCAAGATTTTAAATCTTACAGTCCTAGAGAATCTGATCTACCATTGGCTTAGAGAGAAGTGGCTCGAACTTTATGGAAGTTCACTAGGCAAACACTTTCAAAGATCTCGTCTTTGCTCAGACAAAATTGATATCATAACTTTGAAATTAGAAGAATACAATAGCAAACTGTATGTATTAAATTATAACTGCTTGAATACAAAATCTCAATCCTAGACTAACATATCATCTTACGATTTTGAGTAAAAAATAATCCTCAATAACCTATATCCATAAACCCACAAGCTTCACACTGGTTCATTTTCCCGATGGTGAACAATTTCCCTCTTCTTTGCTTCATCTACCATGCTCCTAGTTTGCAATAGAGGTTAGCATTTGTCTATCAAATTCCCGCATCAAAATTTAGTTCCTTCACACTTTGCATTCATGTTTTTTTGGTGATCTTCCTCTTTTTTGACAGGCCCTTTTGCTTCTGATCCCTCTTCCTCTTCTTTGATTGTTTCTGCAAGGATTTTCCAACCATAGATGGTTGTTGCTTCAAGGCAAAACTTTTGGCAACATGTCCCAAATGAAGCTTCTGTACCATAAAAATTCTTTTCAGCTCTCCACGATGGGCTGTGTATGCACGGACCCAAGAGAGAAATGCATTTTGGGCCAGTTTGTTCATCTTAGGCTGTGGAAAGATAAGAAAAGCAGCATATCAATGCGAAGCATATATGAAGACCAAATTCATTTTGAAGCAAATATATTCTGAATAGTATCTAATTTAATTCTGTCAAAGAATACCCTAGACTTTGCATAGGTTGAGACTGGCCGTTTGGTGAACTTTTAAATGTACAAGATCAGTTGAAATGACAAATTTCAGAAATGCATACAAAATCAGAAGTACTAATAGGAGCAAAGTACAGCAATAAAAGTTCAAAAACTTCAATACACAAGCAACTAGAAAGAAAATATTAAGCATAACCAAAAGCAATATCCCCTGCTGTAGGATACAGGAAATAAGTTTAAAAACTACACAAAACCAATATGGAAAGTACCTGTGATGCAATAAATGATTCAAGAGCCACCTGCAGAAATAACACCCAAGGATGCAAATCCAAAGAAACAACCTTCTTGTTGCGGTGCATCAGTCCATATGATGAGAAACCATCCAGCATTTTGAGGATGGGATACTCTGTCAGTGAAACACCATGTTTCTCTAGGGCTTGTAGATAATCCACTTCAACTGGTTGTAAAAATAGCAATGACTCTCCCTTCTCACCCAACCGAGCTGTCCTACCAACCCTGCATCATGATCCTTGGTTAACTCAACCTGCAATCTTAATTAGATTATGTCTGTACAAATATAACTACCTCACAAATATAACCACCTAAACCAAAAAAATCCTATGAAAAAGAAATACAGCAGAAAGAAGTCTTCAAACCTGTGAACATATTCAGTAGCTTCTCCTGGAGAATCATACTGTATAATGCATGTAACTTCTGGAAAATCCAAGCCTCTAGCAGCAACATCTGTGGACAAAAGAAGAGCTGATTTCTCACTTCTGAAGGCTTGGAATGTGTTTCTCCGATCTTCCTGCTGCATATTCCCATGCAACCGAAAAGTTTTGCATCTCAAGAACATCTCTGCAACCTCTACTTCTAATTGTGAATTTGACGAGAAGCGGAACTCACTTAACAAGGAATAGTGAAAATCTACTGCATCACATGTGGAAAAGAAAACCACAATCTGTAAATTGTGTAAGTTAGCATACTTGACAAGCAAAGCCAAAGACTAATTTGAAAAATTAACTATGTAAATCTTAAACAAGTAAAAGAAATCCCTTAACTCCACGCACAGGCTATTTACACAGACAAGCAGCAAGCAGTGAGAACAGAAAATGCACATTATTGATAGTACAAGTAAGACAGATAAGGTTATTATTCTAGAAGGCGCACATCAGAGTAAAGGCTAGAAAACTACAGCTGAAACTTGAGACCAAAATGTACGTCTAAAGTCCAAATAAAATTCACAGCCTGTGTAACACAAACAGCTATAATAGGGGCCAGACTAATGATAATAAGTAATGGCTAAATTTGAACAGGTAATCCTTTCAGTGTTTGACATTATAAGCAAGATTAGCTGCATTAGATTATACTTGTAAGTTGTAAGCACTTTGGCTTATCTGAATTGAGATCAACTCATGCAAACAGTCCCCATATGATATTTATGGGCATAAAACTGATGGTGAAAAGACTGCAACTTAAAGATATACCAATATGTACAATTTCCAAGTCAAAACTGTGTGTGGCATGCCAACAGTAAAGTAATGACAACAAATAAATCAGTGAAACACTACAAATTTCAGATGTGTACTTACCTTTTGTGAAGCTTGTTTCTCAAAAAGATGTTTTAGAATGGAAAGAAGTATTGGAAGACGTGAACCACAGGGAACTGCAAAAAATTTTCAATCAAGGATTCTCCAATTCCATCATTGCTACTTGAAGAATTACAAAGGCTCCCATAATCGAACTTTTCATACCTTTCACATATTTCTGAACCAACTGAGATGGGACTATAAAATCTCCAGTTGTAGACTTCATTACTTTCTTACGATGTTCTAGTTCATCATCCACATTGGATACTAAAGATTCAATACGTTCAAGTGTTGTAGGTTGAATATTCTTATCATCAAGACCAATCGTAACTGGATTTTCTAAACTAATTTTAGCAAGATTATTTACTTTTTCATTTAATGTAGCTGATAATAGTAGATTTTGTCTCTGACAGTTTGAGATGGTTGAATCTCCCTTTCCCTTGTCAACAGACCCAGATAGCCTAGAGCCCAGAAGATCTAGTATATCCTCTATTTCCTTTCCAAATCCTAGTTCCAAAATTCTGCAAACATGCTCTGTTAGATTTAGCAATAATGGTAAATCATGTTTTGTGCAAAAGATAGTAATTTGACTTCATATTGTAAACCATACCTATCTGCTTCATCAAAGATAATCCACCGCAAATTTGTATGCACAAAGGATGATGTGTTTTGCAAGTGATCTAAAAGACGACCAGGTGTCGCAACAAGAATACATATACCTGAAATGAAATGCAAACAGCACTCATTACTCCATTCGACATAGAAAAGATAAAGATATTGAAATTTAAAGAGAAGGACGGTTCTACGGCAAGCTTCTAATTTAAAAGTAAATAGATGTATTAAGTAACAGGTGCTCTGTCAATCAACAGAGATACTAGAATAAAACATAAAAACCGACTTCAATGGGTCAGCATCATCTTTATAAACTTCAAAGCATTGTTTATAACAGAAGGGAAGACCAAATCAAAATTGTATCTTGCACGCACAAACCATAATATGATTTCAGGGACAAGTTAAAAGTTAATCAAATATAGACAACAGATAGAACATAGCTTGTGAATTTAAACACCTTTTGTTATCCGTTAAATGCTCTTTTCGCTGTACAACACTGAAATACTTCAAGTATTATTTTCAGGTCTAGCTATTGCAAATGCATTGAATAGCATAGTTCCAACAAATGCCAAACTTGCAAAGCATACATCTCAAAGCCAAAGACATGATGCCATATAAATTTCCTACCTTTGCGCAGCCTAGCTTTCTCCTTCTGCCTGTTTTCACCACCCATGATATAGCCCGGAACAATCCAATGAAAACGGTGCAACAACTTCTGAAGAATCTCATAAACCTGTAAGCATAACTCACGCGTTGGTACAAGGACCAACGCTATCACCAAGTAATCAATTAAACATAAAATTGAGACAATCAAAACATATACACGAGATTTTAAAACTATACCATAATAAATGACAGTTCAAAATTAATCCATTAGACATAAAAAGGCAAATGAATTAATCATACATATTTATATTCAAATTTAAGCCGGAGGTTGCACAAACTCAAAAAAATCGCACGTACCAAAAGTTCCATGAGCGCGCTCAATTTTAGGGCTATAATTCTGCAAAAGATGGACAATTGGGGCTAAATAAGCCACAGTTTTGCCAGTACCAGTAGCAGCATTAACAAGTCTATACAGCATTAAAGAAGAAACAAAAAGAAGCATTAAAAAAATAACTTAGGTGAAAAAAAGAAAAATAGCCAGAAGTTAAAAACTACATAAATTGGTATTTTGCATAAAGGATGAAAGAAAGGAAGCATTTTTATGCTAAAGAAACAGTTAAAGTAAGACACCCAGAAGCTAAAAACTAGAAAAAACACCAAATAAAATTATTGAAGGATACAAATGTCGGCCGGAGAGAACAACAGGAATAGCTTGTGCCTGTACTGTCGTGGGAGCTTCAAATCCCATTTTCTCTGTTTACATATAAAATAATTGAATACCCAGAATTCAAATTTATAAAACAGAGATAAATAAAGAGAGAGAGAGAGTGTGTGTGTTAGAGACCTCGAAGCTGGTCGCAGAGAGTGGGGTTGAGGCCGAGACTAGAGAAAGAGCATGTTGCGAATATTTCAGAATTCTTTTTACTGTTATTATTATTATTTGTTTCTTTTTCTTCGATTTCAGTTTTCATTTGCTTCTTCTTCTTTGTACCCATTACAAGTTTGTTGAAGCCTCTCTCTCTGAGATTCTATCAGAATTTGGGGTTTTTGGTGTTCAAATGATGGGAGGGATCAGTGCGACGTTTAGCTTTGAACTAGGGTTTTGGCGTTTTTAATTAAACGACAGTTCCTCTTTCTTCGTTTCGTATCTAACGTCTTGTCGTATTGAGAATTAGGATTTTCTTTCTTTCCTTCTTTATTTTATTTGTAACATTGTTTTACAAGCTAATTCTTAAATTGTTTATATTGCTAAATCTTGAAAATGAAAAACTTGCATTGATTTGAATGTTTTCTTTCAATGCATATACAGGTCAAGGTTGGATCCTTTATCTTCCCTCCCCAGTTAAAAAAAAAATATTCCTGACAATCCCATCAAATTTAAATTGCATGATGAATTATATATATTTTTAACATGAGTTATTTATATATATATATAATATATATATTTTAGTATTTTTTTTTTTAATTTAATCATATATTTTTTATTTTGGTAATTTTATACATAAATTTTTTTATTTTTCTAATTCTATGCACCGGTTGAAAATCCGGTTAAATCTTGCTGACGTGGCCATTGCAAAAATCTTAGTCAGTCCATGTAGGCACCACGCCAAAATACATCTTTTTGATAATTTGTAAAATAATGTACAAACTTTGACATTTGTAACAATTTTATCACAAACTATTTATTGTTTGGAAAATTGTTGTATGTGTGAAATACCCGCCCTTTTTCGTACGCATTCATGACGTATGTATTGCATGTTATGCATAGTTCATAAGTGGACCTCAATTAAGATTGATATGTGTATGAGTGTAGAGAGGGATCAAATTGAAAAGAAAGTTTGGAGTTAATTGTCACAATAGAAAGTTGTGGACTATTGTGAATTAAACCCATTTCATTAAGGAGCTAGAAAGATTTTTGTGGAGATATTTAGATATATATATTTCAATTATTATTGTTATTGTTATTATTATTATTATATGTGTTAATTATATATTAAAGAGGGAAGACTTTATGGAGGCAAATTGTTTGGCTAATTATGTGTACAAATGGAAGGTTTTGATTGGGTGAATGTATGTGTGTGGGTGTAGAAAAGTGTAGAGAATTTAGAGAGGAAAGGAAGAAGAGGAAAATTTTGAGAGACTTTTGGAGATTTGATCATTCTCTACTCATCTAGCAATATTTTGCGGAGCTATAGGAGATCTAAAAGTTGTTGGAGCATTAATTGTGGTAAGCCATGCATTAAATCTTGGTTAATTGAAGCTTGGTTTTAATGTGTGAAATTCAGGTTCTGTTTTTCTTATGCACCAGTCTTATTTTTTTAATCATAACTTGAGTTGTAGACCTCTGATTTGAGCAAGGTTTGATGCTCTGGAAACTTCAGAGTATCGTCTACAACTTTTATGTTTTGGCCCTATGCTAATTTTGCCGTTAAGACTGTCTGATTTGGCCCGACATTTTCTTGCTCAACCTGTCAACTCTGTTTTACCCGGTTATACTTAAAAATTTATAATTAATTTCATACATGTCCAAATTAAGAAATTCTAATTGAAATTTGAAATAGACTTATAGATCTAGCTTTAGTAATATTTTCATAATTTTTGGACTTGTATGTAAATTATTTAAGCACTTTGAAACTAGAGTATAGAGTTGCACCTAGTTACATTTAAGTACAAGTATCATGTTGCTTTGTATATTGATGTATGATTATGTGTAGGCATTTACAAGGATAGAGGAGATACCAATCACTAGGAGAAACTTTACTTTTGAAGGGATTGAAAGCACTTGAGGTAAGTAGTTATTGTTATATATAAATGAGAAGTAAGGATGTGTAGTATTGTTAATCAAATATTATTCTTATTTTTGTAATTGATAAATTAAGTATTGTATATGAACACTAATGCTTGTGAGATAATATCCAATAATTATATGGTGGACTTGGTTTGGATCATGTACTAGCATTGATAAGAAATGCATGTGGATAGATTATGAATATTGAATTATGATAATACTATGGTATGTTACAACGTGATTAGTATTTGCATACTAGAGTGAAGTTGATATATTTGCTATGAGATATATGTTGATAAAATTATTGTAAAGTATATGATTGAACGTAATAAACATGAAATATGATGGTATTGAATTTGTATGTATTGTGAGCTTGAGTTGGCCCATTGAGTATAAATGATGTTATATTTATGAGTAAATGTGGATGTGATGTGTGATGAACATATCGATTGGCTAAGTGACCATCGACTATGTAAAGTGTGATTAACATATCGATTGGCTAAGTGACCGTCGACTATGTTAAATGTTGAGTATGTCGATTGGCTAAATGACCGTCGACATACGTAAATTGTTGATTATATCGATTGGCTAAGTGACCGTTGATATATATGAATTATTGAGTATATTGATTGGCTAAGTGACCGTCGACATACGTGAATTATGATTAATTCGATTGACTAAGTGACCGTCGGCATACGTGAGTCGTTGAGTATGTTGATTGGCTAAGTGACCGTCGGCAAGTTTGAATAATATGATATTGATTGGCTAAGTATCCAGCGGTAAGGCAAATAAGATTAATAATTATAAATTAATTGAAAAGTGTTGATTATAAGTGCATATTAATATAGTGCTTATACATAAATTGATTATTATATAAATATTATTAATTGATTAGGTTGGGTTTGTATAAGCCAATTGATGTGGCAAGAAGTGTGATATGCTAATATTGAGCCTTGTGATGTGTTACAGGAGAAGGAATTGGGAATATTTTCACTATATTATTCTTCATTTAGGAATAGATATTTATACACATATTACATACTCTCTATAAGGAAATATATACAACTTAGGAAACTATACAAATCCCTACATCTATTCACCTTCCTAATTAGTTTGATACTAAAGGAATAATCTAGGAATAATTCCTGTAACACTCCCCCTCAAGTTGGAGCATAGATATTAATCATGCCCAACTTGTTACAAAGATAATCAACTCTAACCCCATTAAGTCCTTTGGTGAAGATGTCCCCTAACTGCTCTCCAGTCTTCATATAACCTGTAGAAATC
>CATIWO010072499.1:0-23876 GCA_949673435.1 Macaranga tanarius | reverse complement strand
ATGTTTCCTTATAAATATGATTTTATCAAGTATTATTTTACAAAGCATGGTTTTATAAGTTACTTAGTTTCATATTACAAAATTAGGAACATATGGCATATAATTATTGTTGATATAGCAAAAGCTATTTAAAGCAAGAATATGTTTAGTATTTTAGTATAATGATTATGTTTCAGCTTTATACAATTATCAGTTTTATGATTTATCAATTATATTTTAATAGCACTTTGAGAAATGTGAATGATTTGGTTTCATGGATAAAACTATACACTCGTATTATGTACCCTTTTGAATATACCATGATGACCAGTGTTTATTCAATAGTATTATTATGATATGATTATATCAGTAATATTATCTAGCAACTGTCTTGAGAACAGTGCTTGGTTGTGCATATAGTATTGGGAACGTACAACGGATGGTTTAGCTCTACGCATGCATATGACCAGCATTATTATAGCAGTGTGTATACACATGGGTTGCCGGTATCATCATTGCACCCATTGTGTCAGCACAATCTTTGGTTACATTTTAATGAGTGTATGGGATAGTATTTTAGGAATATTATTTCTCAATTTTTATAACAATTGCTTAGCTATGACACTATGATATTTCAAATAGAAGAAATCAGCTTATACATATGTTTTGCTATGTGATTTCTGATAGAAAATAGATCAGCTTATGTATTTTTTTTATATTATTTCAGCAGTTTACTGTTAATTATTATTATTCTTAAGCAGTTTTATTTATACCTTTATCATCATTTTAGCATATAGCTTATGTTCCCACCTTAATTTATGATATTTATATTTTTAGTCCACTCATTGAGTATTTTTATACTCACCACTCCTATTTTTAAAATGTTTTTAGATTAAATGGAGTTTCAACAATAGTAGCTCGTAGAACCTATTTTGGGAGTCCACCCAGTGTCTAGAAGAAGTTGCACCAATTAACTCTGTTTTATAGTCTTTTGGGGTCTATCTTTAAGTTAGTCTTGATAATGAAGGGTGAATTATATATATTGAATCTAAGGATGTATTTAAAAGATTTTTATGATGTATAATAGCAGTATTACCTTCAGTTGATTTTAAGTTACTAGCAATATAAGTATATTATATTTTTACTTTCAGCAGTAGCACTAGCAGCTTAGCATGTCATGCCTGCTCAACAGCTAGCGGAGCGGGTGTGACATTGTCCAACCTGAAATCCTTTGACTTACTTGAGATAAAGTACTCTGACTGGGACATGCATCTGACCTAAAAACTAATGGAGGTTGGGTTACTGCTCTAGGAGTTGGGTTATATATTGGCATAATATTATTAGCAACCGAAGTCTATTTTGGAGGAACATTAGACTTTGACTTGCCTCGTGTAGTATTGTTGCTCCTTTTATAGAACTCACTGAAGATTTCCCTTGTATTAACTACTTGTGTATTATTTGATGGCTAAGACATGGAATTCTTTATCTTCTGTTTCTTTGGCTTTGCGGAAGTAGATGCCTGAGATGATATCATATAAACACCAGTATCTAATAATTAAATTCTAAGAGGCAGTTGACATCCTCTATTACATAAATAAGTATTATTGGACATAAAAATAATCTAATGTTGCCTGTGAGTCTCCTCTTATTGGACAATCTCTGGCATTGTGCCCTTTGTTATTATATATCTTGCATATTATTGTCCTACATGTTCTTGTCAATTTTCCAGTCTTCTTAACTTTATCTTTGTCTTTCCTTTTATTCTTCTTGGGTCTGCCTGGCATTAGTCTGAATCTTAGGGGCTCAATTCTTGGTTTGCTTATGGCAGTCTATAATTTCTTTCTAGCAATACACTTTATATTGTGTATGTAAGACTTTAAGTAATTACTTTTATAGTAGAAATCACTCATGAACTTCTTTGGCTCATCAACTTTATGGTATATAGCACAACATGCATGCTGGCAAGGAATGCCAGTTAAGTCCCACTCTCTATAAGAACAAAATCTCTTATTGATGTCAACAGTGTGCTTATCTTCTTTATTATACACACTGGTTACCTCATAGCCAGTATCACCATCCCACTCCATTACCTGATTGAAGCTCTTCTCTTTATTCTTCTCTAATTTTGACACTGGCCTATGTGCATAGTCACATATCCAAGCCTCAACTGAAGACCTTTTATTCCATAATCTTTTCATCATCATTACCCTGATTTCCTTCAACATTGAGATGATTAACTTGCACCTTGATCCAAAATCCACTCATTAAATGTCTTAGAGAAATTATTATCAACCATATCATATTTGATGTCTGTCCTAAAAAATGCCTTGCTCCACTTCTCAATCTCATACCCCAATGCATCCTCTACTGAACCATTACCAAGCTTTTCTAATATCTTTATTTTCTCCCTTAAATCTGGCATCCAAGTTGCCCTTGCACAATTCCAAAATGTAATTTTCTTTCTTCCTCTCTCTATCTTTTTGCCCAGTTGGCATAAATGTGCCATGTACACATTCTATGCTCAACCTTAGGAAAAAATTTCATTAATGGCAGCATCTAAACCCTGAAAAATTGAAGAATAAAAACACAACTATATTTTGCATGCAACAAATTAAAGCATCAAATGCAAAAAAATTTAATGAAATAAGATTAGTGTAATACCTTTTGCATGTCATAAATTATTGTATATCCATCTTCATCTCTAAGTTTTAGAGCATACTGTATACATCTCATAAACCAACTCCATGTCTTCCTTGATTCTATACCAACTATACCCCAAATAATTAGAAACATCTGGTTGTTTCCATGTCTCCTAATTACACACAGCAATATGCCCTTGCAGATGCCCTTCAAAAAACAACCATCTACCCTAATAATTTTCCTACATCTAACCATCCATCCATCATTGCAAGCCTTAAAGTAGACATAAAATCTACTGAATACATGTCTGTCATCACCATAATCAATAGTACTTTTAATAATACAAGTAGATCCTGGGTTAGTGACAAAAACCTGGTTAGCATAATCATGAAGAAGACAATATTCTACCTATAATCTCTCATTAGCTCTTTTAGCACTGATGTGGGTCAAATATAATACCCTAGTCTCTAAGACTAAATATAAAGTGAGTAGGGTATCGAACACTCGGGAATTTGGAGCAATTTTATATTAACCGGATAGATACTTAGATGGATAGGCAAAATATTATAATATAAGATATTAAATTATTCTAACTAATCTAATTACTAAAGAATTATAAACTATACTAACTAATCTAAATATACTAACAACAAATTCAAGTAGTGTTTATTAGAACCATAATTCAGAATTTATCAAAGAACTATTAAAATATAAACACATGCAATGATTGGAGAATGTGACTAAAAATTCTTAAAAGCAACTCTCGTTGTCGATTAAGGGTGTTTCCATCTAGAGTCTACAATCACTCTCGTGTCATTGTAGAGATAGACAAAAACCATAAAGTTCCATGCCAATTATTTAATCCCTCAAAGTGGATTTCTTGTCTCCAAGTACTTTCCTTTTCTTATAAGTGAATTCAATTACATTTCCATCCAAATGCCCCAGCTCTCGTTGTGAACAAATGGACTACACATCATATATGGTGATCAAGCACATATCATGACATTAAGCACTCAATTTAATTCAAATTCATTCATGCATTATAAAAGAAATAAAGAGTAGTTCATAAGATCAATTCATCCTTGTAATTCTAATAAACAAGGAATTAGCCAAGATACATGTTAGTCATTATATAACAACAACAAGAAAGTATTTTAAACATTAAGAAACTAAATAGAGAATAGAGAGAAAAAGATATAGAAAATGTATTGATGAAGTCTCCAATGCTCTCCAAGTAGTTGGCTTGATATTGATCCTTGACCATCTTCCTTACCTACTTGAAAGTGTCTTCTAAAACTACTTTAAAATAAAATCTACTTTCTAATATCTGATAATATAACTTCTCCTCTTTCTCTCCAAATTAGAAATAATGTATATATAGACCTTAGAGGTGGTTACAAATGATTAAAATTCGTTTTGAATTGGAAAGGCACTATTTGAAATGAAAAGTCACAACCCTGTGCAAATGTAGTAAATTTAAGGGAATTTTCATCTATCAAAATGACATTATATCCAAAAAGTGTCTTCACAAAATTGTAGCTCTTTGAGTTATCTTTTCCACATAACTTGAATCACCTAATTTGGAGGTCTATAGAGGAAGTTATGGCCAAAATACAAAAACTGCGCAAAGCTGGAAAGTTGCAACTCTTGGAACTCGGCACACTGTGCTGACTGAAGGCTTAACTTGATACAGTAAGCCTCTGTTATGATTCAGGACCCCCAGGATGACTCGGCACAGCCCCACTTTATTCTTTCTTTGCCTTTTGTGCACCATTCTTTACTCTAAAGCATCCAAATGCATTTCTAAGCATGAGATTAACCTAAAATGACCTACAAAGCACAAAAACAACATTAAAGCAACAAAATTAACAACAATAATGTAATAATTAAATAAAATACAAATGCAAACTAAATAAAAAGTCAACAAAATGATCCTAAATGACTATGCTATTTTTCATACTATCAAACATCCTTCTCTTTTCCATTCTAACTATATGAAAGCTCACATGCAGTTTCAAATCTATCTTGGCAATCTCCCTTAAGTCCTTCAGTTTGATCCCTGGTTAGGTGGCTATCCTATTTCTCAATACGTTGGCTATAAACTTTGAATTAGCAAATTTGGTCTTGTTAACCCTCAGGCATTTATGTCTGGGGTGGTAGGTCTTCACAGTTAGGGTTTTAAAATTATTCTCCATGCTAATAAATAATACCCATGGACATTTACCCCTGCATGTGGCCCTCATCCTTCTAGGATCATTTTTTTACAAAATGCACCCCAAGTCCCTTCTTAATACTATATTTTGCAACTGCCTCCCTGACCTCTTCCTTATTTTTAAAGATCATACCCAAACAAAATACTGGTACATTAGTGGTGGGGTCATAACATATCTTTGACTTAACTTTTCTAACTTGAATTGTTTCCCCTTCATCATCAGTCTCACTATAATAGGACCTTATCTCCTCACTTTCATAATAGACACTACCATCATTAGATCCATCACCCTTATAGTTGCCAGCTACAGTGTCATCAAACTCTTCTTCTTCTTCATCCTCACTTTTTGACCCTCCTTCATCATCTCTGCCCTCCTCAACTATATCATCCTTTGCCCTACCCTTATAACACTCTTCCTCTAATTTTTTATTCTTCCTTCTAACCATAGTATTCCTTTTGAATAATCTAACTTTCTCTCTTATAGCTACTAACTCTTTATTCTCATCACCACTCTCCACAGGCACATCATTAGCAAAATCATCAAAGGTTTCATGATTTTGCTCAGGCAATTCATATAGATTATCATCATCAAAAACTTAATCATCACGCATATTGACACTCATGTTAGTAACCTCATTCTATGCAATCTGTGTTTGTTGTAAAAAATCTAGATTTTGGTCCTAAATCTATTGTGTCATTGTTGTCAACTCTTTCATTTGCATGCTCCATAAAGAATTCTAAAATACCCTCTTTAGACATAGACTCAGCAATATTCAAGCACTGTTGGTCATCAAACACAACATTAAGTTCCTCCCCTTTACCTTTCCTATTCCTTATTGAAGCTATCTGGTCATAACTAAGGTCCTCTTTCATACATGAAATCAGATTTGGATAAGATAGTTTATCCAAATCAAAATCCTTTTCAGCAATATGGGCACTACCACCCATATATCTAACTCCCCTAAAACTACCCCCATTATGGATTATTAGGCATACTTTTGGGTCTCCCATTAACCCTAACAAAATATTGTAAACACATTATTCAATAAAGGCATATTTCAATAGTAATGCATGTAATATGTCAAAAAAATAGGATTTTTATTAAAAAATGATCACACGAAGCTCTTACACTTTGCCATTTCAATGGCACAATATACACATGTCTAAATTTTCATCATCATAATATAAACTGATGGGTTCTCAAACTTTCTCAGCTCCAACCTGGCCAAGGTTGACCTGTCAAAAGAGAAGAGGTGAGCTAGGAGGGATTTGTTTGCCCAAAGCCCCTCTGATGCTCAAGTCAAATGGTGTACCTTTGATCAACGGAAATAGAGAGATGAATGGTTTCTAGAGAAAATGGAGAACTAGGGTAAGAAGAGAAGAAGAGGAATCAAACCTGATAGTTAGTGATTGAAGGCTTTATATAGTCTTACTCGGTGGATAGGTGGCAGTAGGTGATTGGCTCTTTGTGACCCTATCAGCACAGTGACCGAGTAGGTGTAATTGAGTAGCTTTCTTGAAGAAGGTGATATGTTAAGTTCCATAGTGACTGATGGGTGGCGCATTTAATATTTGTCAGCTAGGAAAGAGTGTCCGTTAACCCTTTAGTCAGCTAGTCAACGGGTCAACGGGATTCTCTTATCATTAAAAGGAATGTTCCCTGGTCACATGGCTCTTGTGGGTTATATTGAATGATTAACGTAGAGAATGGATGTACCTTTTCCCATTGAGTAGTGTGGGTGCTCCTTGTTTATTTTGCCTTTGAGGGTCTTATCCCATGTCTCCTTTGACGAGATTGTCAATGATTCGGTGAATAAGAGAGATCCACTTTCCATATGTCCAGCTCTCATTGGAGGTGTATTTTTTATGTATCATCAGTTGCCCCCCAATTTATTCTTAAGATTAAAGGCCACTGATCTCAGGAATGGATTGTCCTTATGGACACGGTATTCGAGTTTTATGGATGTCTATGTGGACATAGGGTCAAGTTAGATCGGTGTCCTTATGGACATGGCTTTCAAGTTTGATTAATGTCCCTGTGGACATGGTGTCGAGTTAGATCTGTGTCTATACGGACATGACTTTCGAGTTTAATCAGCGTCCATCTAGACATGGCTCTTTAGGGAGATTATTTATACCATAAGTCCATGGGGACATGGGACTCTCACTTAAAGAAAGATTATGACTTCTAAATTTAATCGATGCTCCATAGGGAGTGCCTCCTTTGGGAGGTTAGTTGGTGCCTAATGAGGAATTTATATTTCTTAAACCCTCATAGGCATGGAGTCTTACTTATAGAGAGTGCCTCACTTATGGAGGGCTAATTTAGAAGTAGGGTTTAGCCTCTTTAGTTAGAGGGCTTGGTCCATTTGATATGCAAGTCTGCCCCCCATATGGATTTCAAAGGCAGTTGAAATTTTCTTCCTTTGGGAAGATTGACATTTCTAAGTGATGTTCCTAATTAGGGGAACATTGCCATGGTGAGGAGTCGAATTGTTCCAAGTGGAAAGATTTTACTCCCGTGAGGGAGGTGACATAGTGAAGAAAATTTTGCTCCCATGGGGAAGATTATACCTTTTACGTACAGAGAATTTGCTCCTATAGAGGAGATTGCTAGATGATCTTTCCTAAGTAGAGGGAGTTTTGCTCCCATAGGGGAGATTTTTTAAAGAGATACTCTCTAAGCAGATGGAACTTCTCTGACTTAGAGGAATTTAGAATACCTAAGTGGGCAATGGACATTCTTCATTCAAAATTTTTCTCCCTTGAAGGAGTTATAGATTCATGAATTAAAATTTCATGTAAAGAAACTTCTGTTCTTATGGGGGAGTGGGTGATGTATAGAGAAGACCAGAGAGGTTTTCCCATTTGATCAAAAAGAGGCTATAATGAAAAATACACCAATAGGAAAAGTCCTCATTCTCAAGAGGGTATGAACCCATTAGTTCACATAGAGTCAAAGAAATAATAAATTTTAATAGTCATGATAAAAATAGCATTCACCACTCAGTCTCTATGAATAGAGTAGCATTAATGAATCCAACAAGAAATCAAAAGGGTTCCAATAGGGAGTAGCATTAATGATAATCCAAAAGCTTCAAAAAGATAAAGACCAACGAGGAGAGTTTACCCAATGATCACCGGGTTCCGGATAGTTGCGTAGTGCTGATAGAGATCTCTCTAACTATGATTAGCTAGTCGTTCATCATAGTGGATAGGCAGTTTTCCACATACCCAGTTGGGTGTTATAAGATGGAGATTGTTAGCTTTAGCTTTTCTTTTCTCTATCCCTTTTGTGCATTGAGGAAGTAGTCCACTTTGCTGAGCTTGATAGCTGGATATCCAATCAACATTATAGATTTTAGCTCCTCTGGTCATTAGGGCTTGAGACTCTTAGTCTAGGAAGTCAGCGGGTCATTAGGTGGGCATGACATTACACATCGGTCAGAGTGATATCCACATGTCACTCAGCAATTGGATAATTATTTTGTGCATCATCTGAGGCCATTCAGGACTCATCTAAGAGGAACTTATCACTTCTTTATCCCCAATTAGTTCATACCCTCTACTCACAGTGGCACTCGATCCCACCATTATAAAAAATCACAACTTTTTTTCCAGAAATAAAAGAAACACAACAACAGCCACAACAACCTAGAAATTCATATACAACACATAATAAAGCATGTATTCATCACTGCTACTCCATTCTTTCTTTGATTTTCAATGGAGAAAATGCAAAGAACAAGACAAATACATAGAAGCTCAACTTATATAATATTCTTTGATTTCCAGTGGAGAAAATGTAAAGAAAAAAAGGAAGAAAACATAAGCATAACTGTCTTCACTTACAAATTAATAGCAAATATGATGAAAGAGATTTGAAAGGAAAAGGATAACCTCTTAAGCAATAAAGATCATCCTTTTCCCATCGAACTTTCTTAGCCCTAGCCTGGCCAAGGTTAACCTGTAAAAAGAGAAGAGGTGAGCTATAAGGGCTTTGTTTGCCCAAAGCCCCTCTGACACTCAAGTCAGATGGTGTCCCTTTGATCAATGGGCATAGAGAGATGAATGGTTTCTGGAGAAAATGGAGAACCAGCGCTAGAAGAGAAGAAGAGAAAAGAGAAGAGGAATCGAACCTGATGGTTAGTGATTGGAGGCTTTATATAGCCTTACTCGGTGGACAAGTGGTAGTAGGTGATTGGCTCTTTGACCTTATCAGCACAATGACCGAGTAGGTGTAATCGAATAGCTTTCTTGGAGAAGGTGATGTGTTAGGTGCCACAATGACTGATGGATGGTGCATTTAATATTTTTCAGTTAGGAAAGAGTGTTTGTTTCCCCTTTAGTCAGTAGGTCAGCGGGTCAACGAGATTCTCTTATCATCAAAAAGAATGCTCCCTAGTCATATGGCTCTTATGGGTTATATTGAATGATTAACGTAAAGAGGGGATGTACCTATTCCCATTGAGTAGCATGGGTGCTCCTTGCCTATGTGGCCTTTGAGGGTCTTATCCCATGTCTCCTTTGACAAGAGTGTCAATGACTCGGTGAATAAGAGAGATCCACTTTCCACATGTCTAGCTCTCATTAGAGGCATATTTTTTTTGTGTATCATCACAAACAACAAAACATTATCTTAAATTCAATAAATAAAAGCATGCATGCATAAGTCAGAGCCCTTAATGGAACTTAAAAATTTCCATTTATACTAGAGTAACCCATTGCATTGCAACTAACATTTTTAAAACAGGTAAAAATAACACATTCCATGTAATCACCACAATATTAACAAATATTTATCACATACCAGGGTATAATGGTACTGTTGTTTGTGGGTTTAATGTGTGGGTTTAAATTTCCTCCTACTCTTCTGTTATTTATGGGCTTCAACAACCTACGAGAAATTATTTTTTTGTTATAAACAATACTGATGATAGTCAAACTACTAGGTAAGAAGAGAGAAAAGAATAGACACACTTCAACTTATCAATGGCAAGTCTTCTGCAGAACGTCTTCGTGAAACAGAGATCATGAGAGAGATGATATAGAGTGATAAAAAATTGGGGGGACTACTGAATTGATTTGAAAATTAGGGCACCTGTAATCAAACAATGTCATTTCCCATGTGTACCCTTAATAATCTTATGTGGCAGTAATACGCACTTTTAACAGCGTCTCTCATCCATGCATTTTAGTCAGTCATGGTAGGGGCTCAATCATATGAATTTGAAAAGTACAAGGGCTCAATATTACCGATTCAAAGTTCAGGGGCTCAATGTCAAAAATTATGAAAGTTTAGGGGCTTAAATATGCATTTTGCCATTTATCATATACCCACCATCATTATCCTCATCATACAAAACCCAATTAATGTCGACAGGAAATACTTGGCGGCTAGACGTAACCTCATTTGTTGGTGTCTCACCCTTCATATCATCATAAGAGTTGATTGTGTCACAGACATGCCACTTTGCAGCGAGGCTTGTGATGGATTGCACTTTATGGGTTATCTTTATTGCACTTCTTAGCCATATGAAGAGCCCTGTCACCAGATTAATGAAGCACAACTGCTCCCATAACCCAAACAATTAATAAGTCTTCTTTTTTTACATTTTGAAAATAATTATTACGATTGTGATTATCAAGTTATACTGGAAAAGACATACTTCGAGCTCTCCAGCTTTGAAGATGTTGTTATTAGCCTTGGAGCGGGTGGTCACAAGTAAAAAAGTTAACTGACTTGCAATGACTAGAAGTAGAGAGAGTAAGATGAACCTTTGAAACCGATGGCTTATGACTCAAAGATTTCTTCTGATGTAGAGGAACTCTTTGAGAATTGAACCAATATCGCTTTCCTTTTGAAATACTTAAGCAAAGTCCTCAAGTCTAAGTAATTATAAATAGCAAATCAAGTGGTAGCTAATTACAGACAATGATGTAAATTGAAATTTGATAGGCCCAGGAGCATAGCAGTAATTTACAAGCAATGGTGTCGCTGACATACTTATTCTGGAAGAAAGGTATTTAGTTAGCTCCAGTGGTATACCACCAGATTCTATATGCACTTTCAGCAGTAAAGCAGGGGAGCATAAAAATGCAAAGCAGCTTCTTAGACATTTAAAGTTCACCAAAAGGTTTAGCTCTTTGATTACTATTTAGGAATGCAAAATTCAAGAACATGGTGCTCCGCATTTAAATAAGACGTGGGGAATTACAGCTCAGCTAGTATCTATCTATCTATCTATCATTAATACTCTACAAACACCAAATTAAATAAGATGAGTCTCATTCGCATGTATATATATAAATATATATGTTTTGATGATAATGATGATGATGGAAAACTAGGGAATTAATTGCAGTGCAAAGATGATAGTTAAAAAAAATTAAAAGGGCATTAATTACCTAGAGCTATTGTTTGTATCCTTGGCGGATCGCGTCACCTTCATCATGTAATTTGTCCAAGAAGAGGAACTTGGTAAAGCCATACTTACGATGTCACATCCGCTCCACTACGCTGGTGAGCGGGCATGACATGCGAAGCCGGCTAGTGCTACTGCTGAAAATAGAAATATATCATACTTATATTACTAATAACTTAAAATAATACTGAAGGTAATACTGCTATTATACATTATAGAGTCTTACTAAACATCGTCAATTCCCGATAGTAAAATACTCTCAACTCTTAAATAAGTCAATCTCTAAGATAAAACACAATTAATAGATTTCCAACTGATTGGCACAACCTCCTCTATACACTAGGTAGATAACCCAATATAGGTCCTACAGGCTACTACTGATACTCTGCTAGATCTGAAATATTTTAAAAATAAGAGTGGTGAGTATAAAAATACTCACTGAGTAGTCTAAAATAAAGTATAATAAGGTAAAGTGGGAACACCACCTATTTGCTAAAATAACTTTAAAAATATAAATATAATTGCCTTGAGAAATAATTATTTAAACTGCTGAAATAACATAATACAAATATGTATGCATAAACTGATTTGTTGCTAGCTAAAATAATATAATGCCTTAGCTAAACAGTTGCCATAAAACTGAGATAAGACTGATAACTAACTTTCATAAGAATACTATTCCATACACTCATATAATATGTAACTAAAAGATTTTGCTAAATTGCTGACACAATGGGTGCAATGATGATGTTGGTAGCCCATGTGTATACATATTGCTGGTCATATGCATGCGCAAGGCTAAACTACCCGGTTGTATGCCCCCAAGGCTATATGCACAACTCAGCGCTGTCCCCAAGACAATTGCTAGATAATATTACTGATATAATCATATACATAATAATACTACTAATATAAAACACCAGTCATCATGGTATAATCTAAAGGGTACATATCACGAGTATATAGGTTTTGTCCATAAAACCAAAAAATTACATATATCAAACTGCTAAGAAAACATACTTGCTGAATCATAAAGCTGATAAAACATGCTAAATCATAAAGCTGATAAAACATGCTAAATCATAAAGCTGATACTTGTATATTACTGAAAAATATTAAACATATCCTTGCTTTAAATTACTTTTGCTATCTCAACAATAATTATATGTCATATGTTCCCAATTTTCTGATATAAAAACTAACTTGTAAAACTATGTTTTGCAAGCTGATACTTAATAAAATCCTATTTGTAAGGAAACATCAGTAATTAAATCATAGAAAACCTTTTGATAACTTTACATACATATACTTATATGTACTTAGTTTCAAAACTAATTATATATATATATATATATAACCATTCACTGGGGTTTACTGAAGCAACGACTACCTATCTAGCTCTAGTCTATGTTCTATAGCCGGGGTTGAGATTGCTTCGAACATTCAGCAGTAAAATCATAAGAACACAAGCTAAACCTCTAAATTCTACTCAATTTAATCAATTTATGGCTAAAAGATATGGTATAGGACCCGAAAAATGGTCCGAAACAGCTTCGATTAAGGTTTTGGAACCCAAAAAGGTCATTGGCGTGCCTCCCCAATGCATTGAGGCTCCTCCTCAATGCTGGGGTGCCGCCTCTACTGAGGCACCTCCTTAGTGTTGAGGTGCTGCCTCTACAGCACTGAAGCACTGCCTCTGCAGTACTGAGGTGCCTCCTTAGTGCTGATGCGTCACCTGTTCATCCCAAAAATGCAGAAACAACCCGATTTTTGGCCAAAAACACCAAAAATTAACCTAATTCAAACCCAAGCACTATTTTAAAAATCATAGGGGTCCATTTTTGATAAATTCAAGCATTAAAACTCAATATACAATCAAAACCTAAATTTTTGAACAATTTAATAGTTTTAATGTTTATGTACTTTAACTTACTAAAAATCTTCTATATAAATCTTGAATTTGCTAAACAAAGCTTTAAATTTGTTGTTTGTAAATTGAAGAATGAAAGTTTAAGGAAAAGGAAGAAAAGAAAATGAGAAAGAAAGAAAAAAAATAATTGTGATATGAAGGAGAAGAAACGTGGGGAAGGAGAAGAGCTACAATGCTCTTTTCCATTTATTTTTCAAAACAAAATATCCATTTAGACCCCTATAATATCCTAAAGTACCAAAATAACCCTCAAACTTATTTCTAACGCTATCTAATCTATAAATATATCTATGAACCAATTAATTCTAGAGCAGGATATTACAATTCTCTCCCTCTTAAGAAATTTCATCCTCAAAATTTGTAATACAATCCTCAAATGTTCCTCTTATTTTTTTATATTACAAAAATACACTAGTATATTATATATGAACATAATCACAATCTTAGGTTAACTAATATATAAACATCTCGATCTAAGATAGTTAACATACCGGTATCAACTCCTGGATATGCTAATATTTCTTCTTGGTTCATTGTATAAACCCTAGCTTGAGTTAAAGGTTGATTTTGCTGGGTACTTTTGTCCTTGGTGAGATGTTGCCGCAACTGCACTACCTCTACCAACACTAGGGCTATAATCAGTGGTAACCTACTTATTCAATAGAAAATTTCTACCAGCACTCTGATTCCTAGGAACAACAGTTCCTCACCCTGAACCACCAAATTACATTAGTGAAGGATAATCTCTTTTAAAATGCCTGATTTCTCCATACTCAAAATAACTAAATTATCTCTTCTTACATTCCCCTGTATGAAACTTGCCACAATTCATGCATTGTGGACATATGAGTCCTCCTTGATTATTTTATGGCTTACCGCTCCAAGATTGCCTCTGGGCACTAATAGAGCTACTAACTAGTTGCCTTATAAAACCTTGACTCATTTGAGACTAATTAGCTTATTGTCCCATGCTTATGTATGAACCTTGCCTACCATCACCATAACTAGATCTAGGTGGTACTGGGTTGACCCCTCTGCTGGTTTGCTTATCACTAACATCTTAAGAGGAACTTGAAATAAACCTTTTATTCTTCTACTTTGACTTCATTTCCTCTTTCTTTACCTTCTCAAAAGCAAGTGTTTTCTGAACTAGCTCTCGAAAATTATTTCTTTCATACCAAACTATTCCAATTTTCATATGAGCCTTTAATCCACTCCTAAACCTATCACACTTGATTTCCTCCGAAGGTATAATCTCTAAAACAAAATGATAGAGATCCTCAAATTTATCTGCATATTCTTTAACTAACAGACTACCCTGGGTCAACTTAAAGAATGCCTCTTGCTTGCTTTTTTTATAACTGCATGTCAAATACTCCTTATGGAACTCCGTAAGGAATACAATCCATATCAGCCCTCACCATAAAGATAGCGAACTCTAGTTAGCCAATCATCTGCTAATCCTTTCATAAATCCATGTACATTCTGCACTTTCTTAAATTTTGTCAGTCCTAAAATAAGGAAAGCTTTCTCCAACTTCTTCAGCCACTCATCAGCTACTCCTCCATTTATAGATCCTCTAAAATCATACGCACCCAATCTATGGGTATAATCCACTATCATCCAAGGATCTCGATACTGCTCTCGGGCAGCCATAGCCACTACAAAAGTCTAAGTCAAAAGAGCTCATATACCAATATCAGCCTAAAAAAGAGGTATGAGTTATGCTAGTTAAGGATTAGGTGGAACTGGTGGATGAGCTGGAGCAGCTGGATACGCTCCTGATGCAACATCACCCATATGTTCCCCTCTGCTAACCGACATATTATCCGCTCTCTCAGGATGATTAGAAGGATTCCTATGAGGTTGGCCAATAACAATACTTCTAGCGACGCGACCATAATTATCATAGCCTCTACCACCTCTAAGTCTCAGCGGAATTGTCTATAATAACATAATAGAAATAAAATCTTAGACTTAGAAATTCTATTCTAGAGATAGAACACTATGTAAATTTGCTAAAACTTAAGAACTTTACCTATTAAGTGGAAGTATTCAATTAGTATATGAGCCCACTTATGAAACCGATGTAAGATTAATTGTTTTAACATGACTCCTTAATACAAAAGAATACATTTTAAATATCGGTGATAACTCTGATACTATGTTAGAAACTTTAGAGAAATAGGCCAAAAATATATCAATTGAATCTTTATCCAACTTAAAAGCTCAAACGGTTAAGTGAAAATATCCAATTGGTATATGAGCCCACTTAATCTTTGTTATGAAACTGATGTGGAATTAATTGTTTTAACACTCGTAATGCCTTCAAGGTGTATAGATATGCTCCCCGTATTGCATTATGTAGATTACACTGGTGATGCATCTCCAAACAGTACAAATAAAAAAAATCATGCCTAGTAATAACACCAGTGCTCTCACGACGTCCATAAATAGAATGATCTATCAGCCTATGCAGAATTCTCAATATAGAAGAGGCTAAACATGTACTCTTAGACTTGGTGGGCTCATACTGTAAGCGAACACCAAGTCTAATATGTGACTCCCAAAAGAAATGAATAGTGGTATGATCATAGGGATCAAAATCATGCAAAAAACCCCTATACTCATCAGTTTGCACATACTCCTTACTATACAAACCTATATGCACCCCAAACTCTGTGATAGACATAGAATGAGGTATCCCTCCTAATCGAAACCTAAGGACATTGGGCCTAAAATAATCAATCAATCCTCCTTTATCCATCTTAAAGGAAGCAAGAAACTCAACTAACAACTCATGGTAACAAGGATCGCACGTAGAGAAAAAATCTAACCAATGTCCTCTAGATAATGTCTTGCTAATCATATCCCGAATTCCTAGTTTTTATAAATCATGCTGACTATTCGGTTCTACAGGAAGAGGGAGAAGTGTCTGTACCTTGGCCATAATCTGTGGATCTGGAAAATCAAAGGATAGGATGGAGGAATGATGCCATGGCCAGAGCAGCTACTTGTGGTGGCAGCTCGGTGACTAGAACATGGAGCGGCTCTACTGGTGGGCGAGATCAGGAGGAGAAAGAAGGACAATTGAGTTGAGCACGGGTTTTAGTGCATTTTGGGTGAGGGGCAGATGTATTGAAGGAGAAAAAGAAGGAGAAAATTAAAGGAAATCATAAAAAAGTAAGCAAAAGTGGCCGAAATTGGCTTGGGAAGGCCAGTTAGGTAGAGATCAGCGGTAGAGAGGAAAAAGAAACGAAGAGGCGTGAAATTTTAATTTAAAAAAAAAACTCTAATTTTATATTTATAGTCCAGATGATACACAGGCGTGTTCACCATGACACGACCGTGTTTCATAAAATTTAGGGGTTAAATGGTGTACACGGCTCTTGACATGGGTGTGTCTCTGACCGTATCAAATTCTGGATTATAACCGTTGATGTACACGGCTCGAGACACAGGCGTATTTCAGACCGTGTTTAATATATAACCTAATTTTAAAATTCTTACACGGTCTATAACATGAACATGTAACGGCTCGTGCTTGGCTCAGTTATAAAATTACCAAATAACATACGGTCATGGAACACGGGCATGTTCATGCCCGTGTTAGGGTTCAGAATGAAAATTAAAAGTAGGAGACACGGTTAACCATACGACCGTGTCACCCTCGGTTGACGCTTTGAAAACCCTATTTTACATGGTTTGGAACACAGCTGTGTATCAGGTCATGTTACTCTCGACTAATTTGTTTAAAAGTCCCTTATGTGAGCACACGACCATGTGTCTACCCGTGTATTACTACACAGCTTAACACACGATCATGTACACAGCCGTGTATCTCTCAACCCAAAATCCTAAAAATTGTCAATTCAAACACGGTATGTGACATGGCTGTGTATAAAGTGCGTACCTTGACACGACCGTGTATGAGTCTGTGTAGACACTTTTTTACCTTTTCTTCGAATTTCTTCTTTTCTTAAGCATTCCTTGCATTTGCTAACCTAAAATAATAAACAAAAATAAAAAAAATAAAGTAAAAGAACCTGAGAAAAAGCTAAACTAAAAAGAAAAACTAAACTAAACTTAAAAACACTCAAAATCTAAACTATAATTGGGTTGCCTCCCAACAAGCGCTAGTTTTAGGTCTTTAGCTCGACCTTCCCTTCAAAGCTAAGTAGAATTAGCCTTGGCATCAAAGGAAATGACTTCCTTATCCTTTGCCCACAAACCTCTATAGTAAAGCTTGCATCATTGCCCGTTGACCTTGAACCTGTCACCTTTGTCATTCTCTAGCTCAATTGCACTTTGAGGAAAAGTTTGGTATTCTCGACAAGATGACACTATTTTCATGCATGCCTTATCATCTAAGGGATATTTCATGAGTTTAGACATGATAAAGTAAACACTATCATTCCCTACCCTTAGTGTAAGCTTACCCTCATGCACATCAATCAAGGTCCTACCAGTATTAAGGAATGGTCTACCTAAAATCAATGGACAATGCCTATCCTCCTCAAAATCTAAAATCACAAAGTCAACGGGAAAGATAAACTTGTCTACTTTGATGATCATGTCCTCCACCACTCCATATGGCCTTTTGATTGAGTGATCTGCCTATTATAATGTCATATTGGTTACCTTGATGTCTCCTAATCCAAGTTTCCTGAAAATTGTCAAAGGCATCAAGTTAATATTGGCGCCTAAGTCATATAAACAACGTGGAAACTCATTATTCCTAACAATGCATAGAATCATAAAGCTCCCTGGATCCTTCAATTTGATAGGCAATTTCTTTGAGATGATTGAGCTATAAGTCTCTCCCAATTGTACTATCTCATGATTATCCTACGTACGCTTATTTTTGATGATATCCTTTATGTACTTAGCATACTTAGGCATTTACACTAATGCCTCCGCTAATGGAATATTAATCTGTAATTTCTTAAAAATCTCTAAGAATTTGCTGAATTGCTCATCATCCTTTTGTTTCCTCAACCTATATGGAAAAGGGATCTTAGGTGCAATTAGTAGGGATGAACTTTACACCTTTGCTTCATTTGTCTCTGAAACCTTTTCCTTGGTTGAATCCTCTTCCTCTTTGTTTGGATTCTTTTCTTCATTAGTCTTTGTCTCATCATTTAGTACCTCATTGGTCTTTAGCTCCTTACCACTTCTCAGAGTGATAGCCTTGACATTTCTTGGGTTTACTTCAGTATTGTTGGGAAGATTCCCTTGCCCTCCTGTGGCAACGACATTGGTAAGTTGTCCCAACTGAACTTCGATGTTATGAATTGAAGAGGAGTAATTCTTTATAATTTAGTCAAAATTTGACTCCATCCTCTTTTAGTTCTCATTTTGGCTCGATAGTTTGGCAGTGATGGCATCCAAAAATTTATCCAATTTATTCTCTAAGGATGCCAACCTATCTTGTTGTGGTTGTTGAAAACCTGGGAGACCTTGAGCCTTTGTCATGTTATTTGGTGCAGCCATATTATTGCTATTACTCCAAGAAAAATTTAGATAGTTTCGCCATCCTGGATTATATGTGTTGGAGTATAGATTATTAGCTTGCCTCCCTTGGAATTGATTCCCCACATAGTTAGTTTGCTCCACACAATTGTCTCTAAAATTTTCTGCATTACAAGAAACAAACTCATCACCCATATTGCCATCATATTATATTACTCGCCTACAAATTGTGTTGGGGCTGAATTGGCTTTATGTGTAAGGTTGCCAAGTTGTTTATATAGCGCAGAAATTTATGCTTAGAGGGCTATCACACCATCCACTTCGATCTTTCCTGCAACCTTGGGTACAATTGCTCATTCCACAGGCCACAAACAACTATCAAATGCCATGGTCTCTAATATTGATGTAGCTTTATTTACCGTCTTCGTTATCAATAAAAAACCAGCCTTAGAATCAATAGAATCACAAGTAGTCGGTGTAACTTCATTATAGAAGGTACAAATAAGCATGTCTTTAGGCAATCCATGATGTGGACAAATCCTTTGTAAAGTAGTAAATCTCTCCCATGCTTCGCTCATCGACTCGTGTTCAAATTACTGAAACGAGGTGATTTCCTTTACAACCTTTGCCATCTTCGATGGTGGAAAGTACTTCACAAGGAAAGCCTTTGCTAAATCATCCCATGTTATGAACGAACCAGCCGGTTGTGTTTTCAACTATATCTTTGCTTTATCCTTTAATGAGAAAGGGAACAAATGCAGCCTCAATGCATCCTCAGTCACACCATTAAACTTAATGGTGTTGTAAATCTCCAAAAACTCAGCAATATGGTCATTAGGGTCTTCATTAGTCATTCTAAAGAACTGAACCATTTACTGAATCATCTGAATCAAAGACTGCTTGATCTAGAAATTATTGGAATTGATGGAAGGTCTAGCAATGCTACGTTGAGTGCTTCCCAAACCCGGCATAGATGTGTCCAAAAGGATCCTATTGTCGACGAGAGCCTCATTCCTTTTCTCAGCCATCTTAATTGGTTTAATTATGCTTTCTCCTTTGTCTCCTTTGCTTATTTTCTGTTCAACTTTTCAAATTTGGTAAGCTCTAGCACGTATGAAAGTTTCACTTTACCCGATCATTGAGTATTATGCATACACTTACAATCAGAACAAAATAAGGTAAAATAAAAAATACAAATAAAATGCCTTAATCTAAAAGAGATGCAATCTAGTTAGATGTTAGATCAACAATCCCTATCAACGGTGCCAAAAACTTATTTGCCTACTTTAGAACTCCGCAAGTATATGGAATCAATATGTAGTATAAATGAGATCGTCCCACAGAGATTATGATCTATCCACCCTAAAATCTTACTCTAATTGTTTAAGGCTCAAGAATTCAGTGAATTTATAAAACCAAATTACTATCTATGAAAATAAAATGCAAATGCGAGTAATAAATAATCAATGAAAATAAAACTCATTAGGAAATTAATTCACCTCACAATTATTAGTCGATCCACTCCTTATAATTCAATTATTCATGCGAATCCTAGGCAATATTAATTCGTAATTAACTTCTCTCAAAGCTTAATTACTTAATTTCATAACTCTCAACCAAGATGTTGTAACTCAACTCTCATTGCAATCACAAACCCTAATTGATTAAATTATGAAACTTATGCTCAACCCGTTATGGAATGAAATCAACCTAAGTTATCTCTAACATTGAATTAACCAAATTTATGTTTATAGTTCACTTAAGATTATCACCTCTCAGTGTATATTTTCAATCATAATCATGTAAAAAGTGATCAGGCATTCACAAGCATTAAGCGTAATAAACATAACTTGCATGAATTAATGAATTAATAAAATAAGAAAAAAAAATAACTAAATCATATTTGGATCCTTAATCCCTAATGAATAGCTAACTTAGCCTAACATATTAAAAATAAAATCTAAAAGAATATAAAAGAATTCCATCACCAATTACAAGGAAATTAGAAAGAAAAGGAAGAATCTCAATCTCTTGATAATTCTTGATCTTCAATCTTGATTCCTCAAATTCTATGAACTCTTTTCTTCTTTCTAGAACGTCTCCTTTAATCTTCAATTAATCCCGCTTTTAATTACCCTCAATTGTATCAAGATAAGGATTATAAAGAAGTTGATCAAATCTAAATTTCTAAACCTACATGGCCGTGTCTCGATTCTGCCTTGAACATATGCTTCCACACAGCCTATCACCCAACCGTGTAACACTTTGTCTTTAAATTCCTAAGAGCTACATGGCTATGTTTTAACCCGTGTCTTGTATCTGCATTGTAACACGACTAGGCATCCACCCGTATATAACTTTAACTTAAAAAACTGAGACCTACACGGCTAATGACATGGGCATGTCTCCACCCGTGTTCTTCATCCGAAACGTTACACGGTCCATCACATGGCCGTGTCTTTCATGATGCATATATCCATTTTTCATCCAGGCATACACGACCGTGTACTTGCATGTGTCAATCTTTTGTATAAAAATTCAACTTCTAATCCTTATTTTCTTCAAGCTTTTCCACCCTTAGCCTTGATAAATGTCTTTTGATGAGTGTGAAAAATACTTATTTTGAGCACTCTATCTTATACATATTAGGCTTAGTTAGTTGCATGTTTGGTTAGTTTTTAGTTAGTTTAGTTAATTTTATTATTTTATTTTAATTATTTAGGATTTAGTAAATTTTATGTTAAATAGATAATTTTTGTTAAGTTTTTATTTTGTAGGATACAATGGAATGAGGATGTAATCAACCCTTGGAGTTGGATGAGCTTAGGACTCAAGAAGAAGAGTTATCTGCATTAGGATCATGCATGGTCATGCTGAATTAGTGCATGGCCGTGCCTGAGTCGTATAAGGAGCAAAATACTAGTCTGCACACCCATGCCTAAATCCTACACGATCATGCCTGTCTCCGGGTAATTCAATGCTATTATGTTGCATGGCTGTGTCACTTTCCTGCACACCCGTGCATGTTGACGTGGTAGCCAATCAGAAGTGAATTTAAAGCTAAAAATTAGATAGGATTGAGCTCATCTTTAATCTCTTGATTAGATAAAGTTTGAAAGGTTTTGGATGACCTTTCTCACTAGGTAACTAGGTCTACAAATAGAACCATTTATTTTTCATAAGAGGTTATTCTTGGACTTTTATTTCTTTGTTATTTTTCAGAATAGTTTTAGTTAGCTTATGCTTCGCTCATATTAGAGTAGGGATTTGATTTGAAGATTATGAAGAACAAGTATTCTCTACACTTTGGTGAAGGGAGTTTCCTTATTAACTTTTCTTATTATTTATAATGTTTGGATTTATTTTCTTCATTTCTTCATCTCTTTCTTTTCTTTTTAATATGAGTGGCTAAAACCCTTATTAGGATTCTTATTCCAATTTGACCATATGCCTAATGTGATTAATACTAGGTTGTTAGTTATAATTCATTGGTTATTGTTGTGCTTAATGTCATTTTAGGATTGATCACCCTAAGATTGAATTGAAACTATAGAGCTTAATTGAGAGATAGGTTCTATAGGATTAAACAATAACCTATTAATTGCTTAATTAGTTGAGAAATAGTTAAGTGGATTGATATTGATTAAAGGTTGTGTTTTAAAATTAGATTTAAAAGACATTAGGTTGGTGAGAGCCAAAAAGCTTAGTGTTAATTAATTCTCAATTAATCATAAGTTTGTCTGAGAGGAAGATCTATGGTTTCTAAGATCCTTTCAAAATGAATTAGGATTAATGTAGGTCTAGTTAGTTAATCAATCTTCAGAAATGGTCAAATTGAGAGTAAGAATCCTAGCTTTTACATTTGATTAAATTTTGATTTTCTTTATTTTAATTTAGTTTAGTTCTTTGAGAATTCAACTCTATTTCGGTGTCTAAATGTAGCACCCTCCAGGTACCACATACAAGTGTCCATACAATACAACATACATGTGGTATATGAAAAATTTTCTGAATAAAAGATAGGTATACATAAATAAAAACTCTTGTTTAATATATTTAAAAATACTTTATACAAGTATTACGTAATGTTAAAATATACATTTAACACTTGATTATAAATGCCCAAATTCTATGATGATAAGGATGGAGATGTTGACACCAAACCTACCTTTTGACCTACCTGAGCTCACAAGAAATACTCTTCAAGCTTCTATTAACAAGCCTCAAACTAGGCTATCTATTAAAGCCCGAAAACCACAATTGTAAAGGAATGAGCTTCCGACTCAATAAACAATTATTAAAATAAGCGTACATATAGTTCTTCTCAAGAACTAATTAAGAAGAAAATACTAAATAATAAATTATAAGGCTATACAGTCTTAAACACGCCCATGTCTAAAACTGTGTTCACCACTGTCTAAAATATATAAAAGTACACGGCCAAGTACATGCCCGTGTCTCGGCCCGTGTTCGACACTACCAAAAATCATACAAGCAAACACGGCCAAGGACACTCCCGTATTTCTAGCCGTGTTCATCACTGCCATAATCATACAATCATACACAGCTATAGACACGCTCGTGTCCGTACACGTGTTCAAACATGAACAAACACGACCATGTTATAATCCAAAATAAACTGTGTCTAGACACACGACCTGAGACACATGTCTTCAACCGGATAGAGCATTCCTACAATTATTAAATAATTCTCAACATATTTTCAAACTCATAATATCAATAGTAATCTAACAATTTCTAACATAAATATATATGGGTGTATATACTCAATATCTACACCCCACCATAATCATCACATTCTATTATAATCATCACATTCACATCTTACACCAAAGCCACATTCAACAACATATATATATAATCATAATGCCATGCATGTATATAAATATGGTGCAACAATACATGTTTATGCAAGTTAGTATTCGGCCGGAGCTCTCAACACACGTTTCACACAAAGATCACTTTTTATTTTCCTTTTCTTTTTCTTTTTTTCTCCTTTTTCATATTTTTATTTTTATTTATATATTTGTGGCATTCCTGAGACTCTCTGCCCAGCTGTCACACCTTATCCTCTAATTAATCACTAATATTCAATTATCTACAGTAATCATAGTTATTAAATTCTTAATACACTTAATGAGCTTTTAAGGTTATATGCAAACACTTAATAGTATAATGAAACCTGTACAATTTAAAA
>CATIWO010072493.1:0-47633 GCA_949673435.1 Macaranga tanarius | reverse complement strand
TAACAATATAATAACATCCACATGTTTATCTCTTATTGCATGGTGAAGTGGCTACAAAATAAACAAAGTATTTTGGTGAGGGAAAATGTTTAAGCACAACTAATTGTCCAAACACTCCAATTCCATTATTAGAATTTAATTTTTGCAAATTCATGCCACTTTTAAGAACACCAAATACAACTTTTTTAACCTGAAACAATCAAATTTCGGCAACTATACCTTGTTAAACAATTGCAAAAATTAACATAATACAATCCAATTCTTGCATTTTTATAACTATCGGAAGATTAACTATTGATAATTCAAAAAATCAGACTTTTTTAATCGGAAATAAGAAAATGAATTAACTGGTCCTTGACAAACAATTGTAGAAGGCAACAATATCCCAATTCCCAAAGCAAGAAAAAAGCAAGAAAAAAGAAGATGGAGCATTGTCTAAAAAAAAAAGGTCAATTTTTTTTTTGGCCAAATTACACAAATAGTATATTTAACAAAGTGAGAAAAGTTACTTTTTAATGACAGGTACTTGAAGAGAATACAATATAGGAAGAGAAAAAGACGAAGAAAAAAGAGTAAGAAGTCAACAGTTAAAAAATAAAAAAATAAAAAGACAAAAGGCCAAAAAAAAAAAGGTTAAAGAGATGCAAAATCTGGGTGAGCTGTAATTTAACATTGGTTAGCTTTAATTAAGTTAAAAAAATTTAAGAAATAAAATAAAATTGTTTTTTTTTTTAAAAAATAAAATAAAATATTAAAGAAACAAAATATATCACTTTTTAAAATATTAATCATTTATTGAATTGATGCATGTGTAGGGACATACTTGTAGGCAAAAAATTTTCATAGATTTCATCAACTTTTAATAGCTTATAAGTGACTCGTGTCATTTATTGTCGTAACTAACCGCCAAATAATTTCAATTAAATTATATAACGTCTTTGAGATATACATTATTTGTTCCATCCCCTATATCAGAAGTAAAATAATTAGCTCTTGTATATAATTTAGGACACCATAAAATCAATTATTAGAGCAGTAATAGTAAAACGATAAGTATAATTAATTTATTTGAAATTATTATATGTATTTATATTTTTAACATTTAAATAAAATATATATTAATTTAGAAACATCATCTAGATTCACTATATAAATAAATAAATAAATGTATTAAAATTTAAGAATATTTAAAAATTTATATTATTTATTATATTTTTATAAAAATATAAATATAAATATAAATTATTTTTAAAATTATAAAATAAGGTTATTTATTTATTGGGAGATTCTACAATAATTTTATTTTTTTTATCACTTTAATTTTATTTTATTTTGATCACAATTGGATTTACATGCTTCTCATTAGGGATGAGCATCGGTCGGTTTCGGTCAAAGAACCACCAAAACCGACCCTGGAATAATTCTGACCGAAACCGAACCGAACCAGAAGAAAACCGAATTAAACCAAACCGACTCGATTCGATTCGGTCGGTTAACCGATTTTATTTTTTAAATAAAATTTTTATTTTTTATTTTTTATTTTTTATTTTATAATTTTTTAAACTTATTCTTTAATTATATAACTAAAAAAATAATTTTTATTTATAATTTTAATATTTATATATAATTTTTTCTAATTAATATATTTTATTTAATATTTTTATAATAAATATCTATGTGGTTCGGTCGGTTCGGTTATTTTCAATTTTTCAACTTAAAAACCGAAATTGAACCGAACCAATCAGTTATTATTTTCAAAAATTGAAACCAAACCTATATAACCGAACCGAACCAGTCGGTTCGGTTCGATGAGTCGGTTTTCAGTTTTTTTTGCTCACCCCTACTTCTCATAATCTAATTGTGATTATTAATAAAGTAAAATTTATTTTTAAAAAATCAAAATAACCATAGAAAACACCTTATTTTTATTATAAATAAATAAAAATAAAAATTAATTTATAGTAAAATGATGAATTGACAGAAAGAAGACATATATCTTGTGATGCACGCATACTTCAACTAATAAGCATTTTGTGTCCGTATTTTCATTTTTCAGTATTCAATAGTATCTAGAAATTCAAATTAGAAGACATATACTTCAATTAAAAGTTATTTCTTCATATTCATATCTCTATTTTCTATATCTTCAACTCCTGTATTCGTGTCCAAGCTACCTAAAATACCCACCAACTCAAAATCTCCTTTGGCTGCCCCACCTCTCTCTGTCTTTTATCAACAAAATTTTTTTTAATCACATAATTAATTAATTAATAATACAACAACAGCTACTCATAAAATTAAAATAAAATAATTAATAAATATAAAGAAGAAGAAGAAGGGGTAGCTTGGATTCGATCTCTTGACCCACTATCAGATTTTATCAGTGGATATTACCAAAGCCAAAAGCTCTCCCTGTTATCATCTTCTTCTTCTTCTACCTCTCTACTTTCCTTTTTTTTTACTTGACCTCACCAAAAGCTGATTAAAATTCCATTCATTTTATTGATTCATTTTTAATTTTAGATACTCTTCTCTTATTCGCTCCCCTGATGCAGCTCACCAGGTTCCTTTTTTTTTTTTTAATTTATTACCGTGTTATGTTAAAACCCTAGGTAGATTCTATAATTTTGCTTATCGATTGAATCTATATATCAGTCAGTGATTTTGTGTTTTTTATTAGATAGGTTAATTGGAGTGGCTTATTATTGACGTTAATTTCGATGATTTGGTGATTTTTGTGAATTTTATTATTATGGTCTTATTTTTTATTTGATTAACTTTAATGGGGCAATTGGGATTTTCTCGTTGGATAGTAAAGCTGCTTTCTTTTCTTAAAGATTGTTGCTTTATAGAATTAAAATTTGTGGTGAATTTGATTACATGAGGAGGACTGGTTTTATTTCAAGTGGTAATGGGATTGCTTTTCTATGGGTTTGCTAAATGTTGGATGTTTCATTTATGCTATATATACATATATATATGAAACTATCTGTAGTTTTGTTTCAATTGCATTGCAAAGGATTGTTGCTGGTTTTGCTATTCAATTTGATAGTAGATTGTCCCTGAGAAAATACATTAGAAAAAAAAAACATAAAAGAAAAACTTTTACGTTTGTGTGTTAAATGTTGTCTGATGAATGCGGGCAATCCAATTTTGATGATTGTTAATGAAATATGTCCGTGTTTATAAGTGCATGTCTAGACTTTTAAGGGCTAAGAAAAAGTTGCGTTGTCTTTGAAGTAAGTCGGATATTTCAATGTTTTTTTTCTGCTATTTGGTAATCTGGAAAAAATGATGGATGGGAATTTTGCTTCGTTGATTTACTCACATTAGCTTCTTTGTCTTCTGTTCTATTTGCTTCTTGCACTTTCCGTAGTAATGTGATACAACATTCTGTTCCCATCTTCTCCAAACAAAAATGCCAATGGGGTTATTATTTTTGCTTAATTGTCTTTTTGGGAGCAAAAGCGATTAATGCTGGAATTTATTTGTTCACTCAGGTTCCAGTTACATTCGTGCTCTCTGATTTCTGGATAAACAGTAGTCCATGTGTAGTTGCCCATCGATCGACTTACATGCAGCTGAATGTAAAGTTACTTTTCCAGGCTTTTGGAGGATATTTATAGTTTGTTATCTTATAGCAGTGTTCTTTTGTTGCGTAGGAGAATTGAAACAAGTACTTTCTGACAGTCTGTAATTGATTCTGAAAGTTTGGTTTAGAGTAGTTGACATCGGATATGTACTTTTGGTATATGCTGGGAAACTTATCTTCTAGTGTTATTTAGGGAGGTGTATTTTTGGCTTTTTGAGTTAAATGGTTCTACATGCTTGGAAAATAATTGGTAATATCATCTTGATGAAGCCACTGGGTTCATACAACATTTGATGTTGAAGAAGGGGGAAATGCCACCAAATTGGAAGAAACCCCACATCAACAGTGTTTGCCTTCTCCATATACACTTCATTTATGGTCATATGTACATCTAAAGGTAAGAGGTGGTGTTAATGTTGTGCTGTAAGAGGAAACATGGACCAAATCTCGGAGAAAAGGTTTCCTGTTAGTGCAAAAGATTACAAGTTGTATGAAGAAGTTGGTGAAGGTGTCAGTGCCACTGTTCATAGGGCTCTCTGCATTCCACTTAATGAGACTGTTGCTATTAAGGTTCTTGATCTGGAAAGGTGCAACAATGACCTGGTAAGTGCATTACATTGTCATTAGAAGTTTTGGATACTCATGTTGACCCTTGGACCAGGTATAACCTGGAAAATGTGTGTATTTATTAAATTTTCTGCATGGTTATGTTGATGGTTCATATACTTGTTTTACATGTAAAGTCACCTTGCATATGCAGATGCTTAGTTATTATGCATTGCTTCTTCTATTGCAACTTCATGGAATCAAATTGCATATCAGCAAACATTAACTTAATTGAAAGTTGTTGAATGCAATGCGTTGCAACATAGTTCATACATTATTTTTATTTCCATTATCTTATCTAGTGCATTTAGTATGTAGTTTGAAATCTTTGTTGGTGTATTTCTTCATTGCACTTACATTTCTTTATGTTTTTGGTTTGCACTGAGAGAAGGGTAGGGAGAAAAAAAGTAAGTGCAATTTTCTACCTTCTTTGGGTATTAAGGGAAATTAGATTTCTCAATTTCTTTCAGAGCTTATCTTTATTTATTTTCCACTTTAGAAAGAAACCAGCGAAATGGAAAGAAACAGGTAAAGTGGAGGCTGAATTAACTAGAGTAGTTTAACTTCCCCCCACCCCCCCTTCTTAATAACACATCCAAAATATATGAGGGAAATCAACTTTCACTTCTTTTCTTTTCCTTCCTGCAATTTCTTTTCCCTTCCCTTGCACATTTTGATAACTAAATAAAATGTTTATCCTTTGATTGACATCCTCTTACTTTGATCATCCCTTGGCATTACAATACCAAAGTGTAAACATTTGTGCATTACATTACTAGACTTCTACACCATCCAAACAAGAGCATTTCCACTCCTATTGCCAAAATTGCTGTCTCATAATATGCCTTTTATATCAGATGTGTATCATATATGGTGCTTGTTTCTGGGTCTTTATTTCTGATGGTTGCAGAGACATCCCTGTGATTTTTATATCTTGTCACACTTTACAATTTTATTTTAATGACACATGAAGGATGGCATCCGGCGAGAGGTACAGACAATGAGCTTGATTGATCATCCAAATGTATTGCAAGCACATTGTTCCTTCACTGTAGGCCACAGCCTTTGGGTAGTGATGCCCTACATGGCTGGGGGATCCTGCCTTCACATAATGAAATCAGCTTATCCAGAAGGTTTTGATGAGGCTTTTATTGCCACATTATTGCATGAGACTCTCAAAGCTCTTGTTTATCTTCATGCCCATGGTCAAATCCATAGAGATGTTAAGGTATTCTATATTCCTTAAAGTATCATTCCTTAAATGGCTTTTGTGGTCAACTTTTGCTGCCAGGACCTATTTGCCATTGATTCTATATGAAATATATAATATCCACAGAACAAGTTACAAGAAAAATGAAAAAAAACCTAAAATAGAGGATTTCCCAAAACGAAACTAATTTTTATTTCTAGTCAGCTTCACAGTCATTGTCCCTCTCACCCTATGTTGACTTTCTAGCTTTATTTCTGCATGGCTGTCTGCGAAGTTTTGGACTTTTGTTGTGTAATATAGTATATTGTGTTCCTGTTTTGGGGGACATTTTGCCATTCAGTTTGGGAATACTACAGATCTGCAATTCTTATCTGTTTTTCTGAACATATATTTGGGGGACATTTTGCCATTCAGTTTGGGAATACTACAGATCTGCAATTCTTATCTGCTTTTCTGAACATATATTTGCAGGCTGGGAACATCTTAATTGATTCTAATGGTTCAGTTAAGTTAGCAGACTTTGGAGTGTCAGCATGCATGTTTGATACAGGAGATAGACAACGTTCCAGGAATACTTTTGTTGGAACTCCATGCTGGTAATTCATCAATCAATGTTCTATTACTTTTGCACTGTGTGAAATCAACCATCAATGTTGATTATTAGAAGCAAATAAATATGTGCACCAATTTAGGAAGCACTTTGCTATTTTCCATTGTGTGCTTTTCTTTCAGGATGGCTCCTGAAGTTATGCAGCAATTACATGGATATGATTTTAAGTGAGTAATCTGTGGTTCTTTTTTTTTTTTTTTTAAAATATGCCAATTCTATTCTTTTCTTGGAATGTTCAATATTGTGAATCGTGTTTTGAGGAATCCTATAAATTTTGTTTCTGTGAACAGAGCAGATATCTGGTCATTTGGAATAACTGCTCTTGAACTTGCTCACGGCCATGCTCCTTTCTCCAAGTATCCTCCAATGAAAGTAAATTTAGTTTCTTATGCTTACAGTCTTAATTTCATAAGAATTTGTTGGTACTGATTTTACTGGTTCACAGTTTAATCACTTTTCAATGATTCCAGGTTTTGTTGATGACCTTACAAAATGCACCTCCAGGGCTTGACTATGAAAGAGACAAGAGATTTTCCAAGGTTTGTTTGTGTTTCTCAGTTGAAAAATTATCATTATTATGCTCATGAATTTACCCTCATTGTTCAACACTTTCAGTCATTTAAAGAGTTGGTGGCTGCTTGCTTAGTGAAGGATCCAAAGAAACGCCCTACCTCGGAAAAGCTACTAAAACACCATTTCTTTAAACAGGCACGATCAAATGACTATATTGCTCGAACTATTCTTGATGGACTTGCTCCATTAGGGGAACGTTTTAAGATGCTAAAGGTCTTTTGCTCATCCCAAAATCAGTTTGCAATTTCTATTATTAGAAGGCATAACTTCTTTACAATTCCTCAATCTTTTTCTCTTTTTCCTTCTTCAGGAGAAAGAGGCTCATCTTCTTGTTGAGAATAAAGCTCGGTATGAGGATAAGGAGCAATTATCCCAGGTGAAATATGTAGATTGCTTAAATTCATTCATCATCGTGGTTACTTGCATTCAAGTCCTATACTACGATGAAATTTGGATTGAATGGTTCAACACATTTTGTCATCAAAATTTTAAATTTTCCTGCTATTTTTTTTGCCGACCTTAGACTCTCTAGGCCAGTTGTTGCCATGTAATGCTAGCTACGGCACATGCCATGTTGGCACCAGCTAGGTGTTGGCAGACACTCAGGTCATGAGAATTCTGGGACCAGCCATAATTAAATATTTGAAATGCCGAAAATTCTTTCTTGTGTTGTCCAAAAACTATCTTTATTCTCATTGGAGAAAAGCTCTCCCATGACAAACCAAAGCAGTGTAACCCCCCGGGTGGACCCCAACCGAAAGGACAGCATCGTGCACTATTTTATACGATGAATGTGCTTCTAGGGGAGAAGCTACTTCTGACTTTCTAACTTCAGCTAGCTGACTGGTTTCGACCCTCTAACACCGGGCAGGTGTCAGACTCCATACATTGTGTTACCACTTAGCAGAGTCCTGTCTCTTTAGTAAACGGTCACTAGCCCCTGGTATGTGCCACTTTTGAAGCATTGGTAGTGCCGCTTTGGAAGCATACTCCTAATGCTTGTGCTTTACTAGTTTGGTAGCTCCATAACAGCGAGCACCCAAGGAGTTCTAAGTCAGCTTCAATGTAGGTATTTTGGATTTGGATCCATTGGGACTGATGGGGCTCAAGCCTACAGCTTCTGCCTTGATAGGGCGGTGCTTTGACTGATTGAACTACAATCCCAAAAAAATTAGGCTTACTTGAAGCTTTGGCACGCACCCTTTTCTAGCCCTTAGCACACTTCAAGCAGGTAGTCAACATAGTCCAAGAGTGTAATATTTATTCTTTACAGATGACAGCCTTCTGTAATCCAATTAAAGTTTTCCCCTTTCTTTTTTTGTTATCAAGTGTCATAATATATGATGATTAAAGTTAACTAGTCTTATCATCTGGCCTTACTCACATAATATCCCTTGAGAGCGAAACCTCTATGCACGACTAGTTTTGTGTGTTCATTGTCTGGTTCAGAAACACTCAAGATGCATCTGGATGTATTCGCAAAAAATTGCTAGCTGAAAGGAACATTCACTTAGTAATTTGTCTCAGTTTAATTTGCAGCTTCCATTCGCACAACAGTTTTTCAAATTATGCCACATTTTCTCTGATATTTTTTTTTTTTTTTTCAAATTACCACCCAACTCTTAATCTTCAATAATTCTTTTTGTGTTAATTGTCATTACATCAGTTTCTGAACTTGAGAATTCTTTTTTTGGGTCACCAAATGATGGATGCTGATAAAGCTTGCTCTTAGAGGTGCATCTGTTCAAATATGTGCAAATCAGGTTTTGTTGTGGATGCAACTCCTGCAGTTAAAGAGGAATTAAATTTCAATAACAAAGAAAAATGAATTCTATAAGTTGATCGTATCTGGGCTGAAGTAGCCTGAATTTGGTAAATAGCTGTGTTTTTGGATATTTATTATCCTGTCATCGAGCTATTTTTCTCTAGGACGTCTCCTTTTGTTCTATTCTTTTTGTAATTTGCTTGCAGTTGAGCAATACTAAATTTAAACTATATTGAACTTGGTGTAAGTGGATCTATTTAAATTTTGGAATATCTAAATTTGATTGAAGAACCAGAAATTTTGACCAATTAGTTTGACTGGAGTTTCCTTGTTTGCGACCTTCAAACTCTGGTAGTGATGTAATATTTCTATTGTTTTGTTTAATATCTTTGCTAATTAATTTAGATGTTCATTGGAACAAAAATTGTAATTATTTTCATGTGTCTACATATATTGGTATAGTGCACCATAAAGTCTTACATAATCAAGTTAGCTAAGAGTGTCTATTATTCTCATTAAATTTTGATGGAAGTATTAAACATTACGCTGGTCATGTTGCAGCAAGAATACATAAGAGGAATCAGTGCCTGGAATTTCAACCTGGAGGATTTGAAAAGTCAGGCTGCTCTGGTGAGTAATTCTAGTTCAAAGTTTGATGCTCATGTGCTATTTTTCTTGCAAATGATTTCACCTTCGAAATGTTTGCAATTATATTTTACTTTGTCACTGGCGCTTGGCTATCCGCAGATTCAGGATTATGATGACATGCCAAATGCAGAAGATCCAGATGGAAGTCTGAAGCAAAGAGACGGGAACAATAATGCCGAGCTTCCAGTTGAGAGGCTGTCCTTTGAGGCTAACCATTCAACTGCTGCTCCTAGTCACGAGGTAATGTGCATGCCAGAATTTTGTTTGCAGTTTTTTTCCCTTGTTATTCTGCCATGTGTTTCACGTCCACCTTTTATTGTTTCAGGATGGGTTCAGTCATATTCATGATTTGGAGAGTTCATTTGCTTCATTTCCTATTAAACCTCTTCAAGCGCTTAAGTGAGACTCCATTTCTTATTGCTTAATTCATACTCAGATCTCACATTTCTGGTTTTAATTGCTGTAATTTTTGTAAAATTTTATTGACTGTAAGGATAGCAGATGGTATTTTTAACATTTGAAGAGATTGTGGACTGCATGCGTTCACATGAAAACTATTTCTATGTTTAAGCTATAGAATGTATTAACATAATAAGAGAATTTTGTTCATTTGCATTTTTTATAAGGACATAAAATCTCTATTTATCGAGGGTATAGTTTCTCCTTTAATTAGTTACTTACGATGCAGGGGTTGTTTTGATGTTGGCGATGATGATGTGGATGCAACTAGTCCAAGTTGGAAAGGTTTTGCCCAAGAAGATTCTGAACAACAGGTTCTTGTAAAGTTGTCGTCGAATGCTGTAAACCAAGAAAATGAAGAAAATGAGGGTGATAATTTTGAGCGAAGCAGTCCTTTACCATTTCATGTTGTGGAGCGTAAAAAAAATTTGAGTGGCCCATTAGTACCAGATAATGCATTGTTTTCTAAAAAGATTATTGGTGATGAAAATAGGTGAGTTTTGTTATAACTGAGCTGATTTTTGTTTTGGTACATTCTTTATTGTTTTTACTTGATTTTTGGAATGGGAGTAATAGTTTATGGAATTTTGTGCTCTTCCATAATAGAAAGATCTTTGTTGTCTTTTTTCATAGTCTTAAAGTGTTGCTGTGAAGAGCTTACAATTTTGGTGTTTTCTGAAATTGGATAAATAAAATAGGACTTGCTGTTATAACACATTTTGGTGTGAGGTGTTGTTAGATTCTGTGATGAATAAGACTGGAGGGAGTTTTAAATTGTTTACCATGCATTATCATTCTTTCTGTATGGCTCTTTAAACTCCTATATGGATTGCCATATGGAAGGACTGCTAGCAGCCATTTGATATGTCAACATTTTTTTGGTTCTCTGGTAGAATTTTGCCAGCAGGGTTCATGTGGCCTTCATGCTATCTGCAAACTAGATATAGGATTTATGACCAAGAAATGTGCCTTCCATGTGCTAGAGTTGGCTGAAGCTGCTAATTGACACTCGAATATACATATTGAATGGAATAGAGAAAAGTGAGCTTATATAGAAATATCTACATTGCACTATAGTTGAGAGTTGATATCTAGGCATGTTATAGATGTGTTAAAAGGCTGGGCATTAAATGACTATGATATGCTATCAAAGCAATGCGCAAGATGAAAACTCTGGTTGTTTGATGATTAGCAAAAAATTTGTTGGTTGCTGGGCTTGCTTTAAGGTGGTCATTGTTGATTGGTGGCTGGCTACCTGTGCTGTAGCATTTACCATAACCTAAAATGTGAAAACAAGTTATACTACATTGAAGGGCATTTTAATCATATTTTGAAATATTAAGTATCAAGAATATGTGAACGAGTATTAACACTTTTAGCTGGAATGCTGTTTTGATGTGCTACACTATGTTAGTATGTTATGGTGAAGTTGACGTGTCGTTTATTTGCTTTTGACTGCTACATAGCTGCATGATATGCTTTGCATCAAGTAATTAATAGCTTTTTATTTTAAAAATATCCTGTAGGGACTTTCTACAGCCAAAATATCAAACAGAACGAAATTATAGTGGTCCATTGTTATATCGACAGAGAAGAGACACGAATAACCTTTCATCTGGTACATCAGTTGTAGCTTTTTCACATTTTTTTTCTTCTAGCTTGTAATGATAAAAACATTTATTCATTTATATTTCATTAAGTGTATTTTTTTAAATCTGTTTGTGCAGCTGAGGATATGTCAGAAGGAGCAGTAGTCCAACGTAAAGGGCGCTTCAAGGTGACTTCAGCAGATCTCAGCCCAAAGGTATATTTGGTTTACATGTTGTAGTCTCATGCTAGAATAGACCAGCCTTTTGTTGGCATGAAGACTATTGCTGTTAGCCTGATGTCACACATTGAAGAAATTTCATGGCTTGTTGCATTTTGATGAAAGTTCACTCAAAATTGAGTTTCAACCATACATTTGACCAAAGACTTTATTCTGACTGATGAGTGATGAGAATTAGGGATATGCACATGTTATTTTTTTGAATTACATAAAAAGCTTGAAGTTCTAGCAAAAACATCTGTTGTTAGTGTCAGCATAAATCCATGCATTGGTTGCTTAATCATTAGTTATGTCTTGAACCATCTCCATGAATGGTATTTAGCTAGTCCTTTCTGTTTTCTGGAACATGCAATTTATCTTTTCAGTGAGATAGCTATTACAGTGTCATAATGAAAGCAAATACTCAAATACTGTATGGCCTTTTTCGTATTAAAGTAATTACAGTTTCAGTAGCAGTTCTACTCGATATTGCCCTTAGAATAAGCTACCCACTAGTAATAATAGGCTTGCGTGGTGTATGGTTTCATAGTTTTGGTTTGCTTAATCAAGATATGCCCATATGTTGGATGTGTCTCTCTCTGATCAATGTATGATTATTTTAATCTCCAATTGATGCTTTACATTGAAGTCCCAATACTGTGATTTAAAATTAATTTCCCCTGGGATTCCTGCTGTTACATTAGGATGCTTAGCTTCTTAGGTCATTAACATTTTGTAAATTTCTTTTTCCTTCCAGTAAACTTGAGGCGTGATATTTAAGTCTCTTTATGACTTTGTGCTCTAATATTTGACTAAATTTTAAAGTGTTGAACTTAGACATTTATCTTTTAGGCAATGGCTTTGTAACCATTGCCATTATCTTTCTGGTTCAGGGTCCTGCAAACTGCTATTTTACCCCAGTTTGTGGAGTTTCAAATGTTTCAGCTACGTCAGTTCTCCCATCATTACAATGCATTTTGCAGCAGAACGCCACACAAAAGGTATGTTTCTGTTATGTGTTGTATCACTGTTGTAGTTTATTATGTCTCACTCTAATTGTTTGAATGATTTTTGACAGGAAGAAATTCTTAAACTGATCAAGTATGTGGAGCAAGGCTCTGGTAATTCTTAAATTGATCATATCATTCATTTATGTTTTTAGTGCTTAATAATTTCTGCTATTATTGTTATATAATTCCCCTCGACTAATTATTAATGCAGGCAAGCAAATGGAGATGGCTGAGGCTGCCACAAATGACCAATCACAGGTTCTTCCTTCAATTTTTCTTTTCAAATTAAAGGACATTCATATTGTCTTTGATGCAGGAGTTTCTTATACCATTAAATGGATTTAGTAGAAAATGCAATCTGGAACACATATGAATCTGCTTCTGCTTTTATGAGTAGTCATTATCTTGGTTGAGACATGAACTATTTCACTACCAAGCCTTTTTTTCTTGCCCAGATAAGATTTTATGGAAAGAATTCATGAATGTCTGTCATACTTGAAAGAAAAAATGCCTGTCATAGTTGCAGCATTTGTTTGTAGGAAAAGTTTTTTTCTATTTTAATCAAATGATCTTAATTGTGCACAACATCCAGGTGTCACCTACTTCTGCTAGGGAGAGGGAGCTGCAAGCTCAGTTGATTACTCTGCAACAAAGGTAAGACACCAAACATTAATGATGAGATAATTTTTACTATTTTGGCATAAATCTGAAGCTCAATTTAAATGTCACTATGTCAGTATTGGAAGCCTTGTAGAGGAATTGCAGAGACAGAAGTTGAAAAATGCCCAGGTGTGCATTTATCTTGGTTTTTCAAGTTTGGTATATGTGACCATCTTAACAAACTATCACAAAAAATCCTGATCACACTAATATTGGTTCAAATAGAGTGGCACTTCATATACATAATGAGTTTTTTGGCATGCTTTTCCCCTCTGTTTCTTCTTCTGGTGTAATGTGGTGTTCAAGGCTTGCTAACATGCATTTGTCCCCTTTATGTGTCCTCCTTTCGTGAAACATAAAGCATTATTAGCATTGCTTTCGATTCTGTTCAAATTTCTTATTGATTCTATTACAGACTTATGTTTCTGCTTCCGTACACTCACACCATTATCACGTTGTGTCTTCAGTTTGTATTGATTGATGAGTACCTTTGTCTCCTACAATCATCAATTGATTCAATGCCCATTCTTCCCATGCATGTTCGTGTGGTAGGAAAATGGTGGATCCAATTTGTTGTGGTCCACATATATATATGCTCATAGCAATGTAGATTTTATTAAGATAATCAGGATAATAAATCCTTCAAGTGCATCTTTTGTGAAGAAATTAGGTTGCACTCTTCCCTGTTTGCAGTTAGAAAGACAATTGAATGGTTTGGCGTACAAGTAAAGGGAATCGGGCTTTGTGATGACAATATCTTTGGCGACTTTGATTATTTCTTCGGTGGCAAAAAGATCACGCTCGTCAGCCAAAGTACTCATGAGATATAAAAGGGCATCTTATGCGTCTGTGTATTTCTAGTGTACCATATGTGTGAACGTGTTTAAAGGTAGACACCAAATTTTGTGATGCCATTCCTGGAGTCTCACATCTTGTGTAATATGTTGTAATTTATTGATGTATTGTAATTATAATACAGTTTGGTTTGGTTCCTTCAATCTCACACGGGCACATGCTCTCTCCCAAACCTCTTTGTGTAATTGTCATGGGAGCCAGCCATGCCTGCAAAATTGCTCCCTTCCTCCAACAATTGCATCAGATGTTCCTGATTGCTCACCTAAATTTTTCTGGGTGTCTTAGCCAACTATTTGTAATAAGTAATCAAGTCAAATTTAATAAAAATGTTATGGTTTCATTTCAGATTCTTAATTCATATTGGGAAGTAGTTTTCAAATATCTATTATATATAAAACATTGTTTTTAGCTTGGATTAAATAAAATATGTTATAATAGGAAAACGTCTTGGTTAGGAAATTTGGTCATCTTGTTTCCAACTAAAATTTCATCAGATGCCAAATTAACAAGTGAGACCGTATAGATAATATTTGTAAGTTTAAATATAACTCGCTCCATCATCTCCCTTCCCAAGCACTCCAAAATTATTGAACAGAGTAGCAAATATTGTCAAAATAAATGAAAATTTCCACAACTGATATTACAAACCTTCAAAAACTGATTAGGTCAACTTTCCAAGTGGGGCAAGCATCCAAAAGATTGATCAAGATTTTTAAAAATTAGGTGTATATAAATCCTGATACCAAGCATCAATTCTAAAATTGTGTGTGGTACGCTCCTTGACAATATCCATATGAGATTTTCAGTTTTCAACTACAGCTGAAACAATCCTTTTCGTTGTCTCCTGCATAACATGAATTTCATGATTACATGGGGTATTTTACATTGAAGAAAGACATTTATTGTTTGTGGACCCTTAATGTGGAGTGGTCTTTTAGTCCAAGAGATAACACCAATGCTTTAGAAGAGCCAGAGTTGCTGCCATTACAAGTGAAAGTGCGGTTCATAAGACGTTGCTAACAGACTATCCAGAAAGCGTGCTACTTACTACTACATTTGTATGTTGTTTGCATGCTTTCGATGATAAATTTCAAGATGTTATTGATAGGAGAAACCGAAGCATTGAACAAGATGGGGGATCTCATATCCATCGTGGCGAATTAAAGTGTTACCTTATGTGTTCGATCAGTTTCCTTGCACAAGCCATTAGCATTGGCTGCACGTATTTGCAATCATCCAAAATCAAGCATAGGTCAAGATAAAATTAAACAAGTTGTAGTGTGGACCATCTGGCCTACCTCATATCGTTTGCCAAATGTTACAGGGATGTTGAATGTGGGTTCAATTGAAACGCCTTCCTCTTTCCTAGCAAGGTAGGAGCAGCAATATTGGCTATTAGTCACTTTATGCCATTACTAAAGTGGAAAGGAAAAAAGAGATCAATAGGATTTGAGTTGATTACTTCCCACATAAAATTGAGAAGCACGTAAAGTATTGTTTCCTACTTGTGCCTTCCTCACTGTTGTACCTTTTGGATAAAAATTTTACGCTCAGATTTAGCTCACCTCTAACCCATCCTATACCACTTTGGTCAAGACCATAGGCATTTTTAAAATTAAACTTTCTTTGTATTTGAATTTGGGTTAAAAAGCTAATTATTTATAGTCATAGGTAGCTAACTATTACATGTAGCAAGGTAAAATGCCTGGCTGGCTCACTTAAAACGGATGATTTACCATTCAGTCATGGAGCCAAGACATTAGTGAAGGTTAAGGGTTTAATCCCCCACTCCCCTTTAACTTTCCTTAAAAGAGTCATAATATAAAAGATCATGCTAAAAAAAAAAAAAAAAAAACATGTAGCAAGGCAAAATAATGAATATACAATTTTACTTTTTCCCTTGTCAAGGGTAGTATCATTATAAGAGCTTAAATTGTTCAGTACACTCTCACCTGTCAATAATACTAAAGGAATTGTGGAAAGTAAGAATGTCCCTTCCTATGCGAAATTCATCATTGATAGATAGATATTAAAAAAAAAAAAAAAAAAAAAAGAAAACCTATATTGCATTGGTTGACTAAAAATGAGATACGAGAAAGGTGCAACACCTAATAAACCTACACTACACAAATCTATCGGTTTTCAAGATAGTAAACATGTCATAAATCTCAGCATGCAAGCTGATCCTATAGCCATTTAAAAGATCAGCCATATCCCATATGATCTATTTTCTGGCTCACAATCCAAAGTTAACATTGTGAAATAAAAAACCTTTACAACCAGAAATCAAACTCAAACACTAACCCAAAAAATCTAAAAGCTAGTAAACTACAGCCACAGTCTTTGTCCTTTAGTTCTGTCCATGTTTCATCTTAAAAATAGAGCCTCCTTGTTTCTTAATAAAACCTTTCTCCCATCAATTGACATAACCTTCAAGATTTGACCTTCAAATATTTTATAATACCCTTTAGTTGAAAATAGTAGAACGTTGATTCCCTGAGAATTAAAAGAAATTGTCATAAGCATTGTCTTCAAGTTCAGATTGTTCAGGTTTATTCCGATTAGGTTCAGGCTCTAGCTCAATGCCTCTAGCATTCTCATAAATTACAACACATTTCTTTTCCCACTGCTGTTGTGTGCTCCATTTGTTTTTAATATTAATTATAGCAAGGAGGGAAATCTGTTGTTCCTTCGACAAATGTTGAGCCACAAATCCTTGAGTTATTGGCACTAACTGTTGTTCAGTTCTATTTCTCCATTAAAAACATTGTCAATAAATAATTTTTTTTTTGCTTCCTCCATGTGAAACTTATTACAGGTGATTATGAATTAACATGTATGTTTAGGGCATACAATTTATACTTAATCGCTTTCAAGCCAAAGAATGGTGATAAGTTTTTTGAGTTAAGGGATTGGTTCAGGTCTGCTTTGTCTTTGAAGAAGATTCATAAAGACACAAATTACATCCTCAAAAAATTGGCCTTTTGAGAATTACTGTTAACTATGTCATAATGCCATACAGATAAGGTTTGAATCTGTGCCAAAGTTTTTCATCGTGAGTAGTCGAAATGCTTTGCACTTATGACCTAGCGAGAAAGATATCGACTCAAGTGAAAAAATCTACGTTAACTATAATTCTAATGATTTCTAAACCACTAAGATTTTCCAGAATTCATAAACATCTCAAAAAATTTTGGGACCGATCCAAATATTTTATAATATCCTTTAGTTGGAAACAACATAATGTCAATTCCCTGAGAATTAAAAAAAAAATTGTCATAAGTATTGTCTTCAAGTTTATACTATTCATGTTTATTCTGATCAGGCTCAATGGCTCTAGCATTCTCATAAACTACAATGCATTTCTTTCTCCCACTGCTATTGCATGTCAACCAACTTGATCCAAATAATACCCCTTAGTTGGAAATAGTAGCACGCTAATTCATTAAGAAAAAAATATTGTCATAAGTATTGTCTTTAGGTTCAGATTGTTCAGGTTTATTCCAATCAAGTTTAGACTCAGGTTCAATACCTCTAGCATTCTCATAAACTTCAACACATTTCCTTCCCCACTGCTGTTGCATGGCAAACTGCCCTTAGATCGATCCAAAAATTTCTTGAGACATTTACAGATTTTGAAAAATCTTAGTGGTTTAAAAATCATTTGAATTGTAGTCAACATGGATTTCTTTACCTGAGTCGGTGTCTTTCTTTCCAGGTCATAACTATAAAACATTTCAATTGCTCTCAGTAAAGAGCTTTGCTTTAAATTCAAATCATATCTATATGGCATTATGACATAGTTAACGGTAATTCCTAAAAGACCAATTTTTTGAGGATATAATTCTTGTCTTTATGAATTTTCTCCGAAGATAAATCATGCTTGAACCAATTTTTAACTTAAAAAACTTTCAATCAATTACAAATTGTCTGCCCTGAATATACATATTAACTCATGATCACCTACAATAAGTTTCACATGGAAGGAGCAAAAAGAATCATGGTTAGAGAAAATTTATTAATTTCAAACTGCTCTCAGTAAAGAACTTTACCATAAATTCAAATCATATCTATATGGCATTATGACATAGTTAACGACAATTCCTAAAAGATCAATTTTCTGAGGATGTAATTATTGTCTTTATGAATTTTCTCCCAAGATAAATCAGGCTTGAACCAATTTTTAACTTAAAAAACTTTGTCACCATTTTGTGGTTTGAACGCAATCAAATACAAATTATCTTCTATGAATATACATATTAACTCATGATCATCTGTAATAAGTTTCACAAGAAAGGAGCAAAAAGAATCATGGTTAGAGAAAATTTATTAATTCCAATCAATTGACTATATATATATAACTACAAAATATTTCAACTGCTCCCAGTAAAAAACTTTTCTATAAATTCAAATAATATATATATGGCATTGATGAATGTGCAATCTCTTTAAGACCTGCAAGTACAAGAAAAAAACTAGAATGAGCTTGGGATCCTTGATCCACATGTTATTCAATGCTCGAGTCAGAGAAAATCTATTCAAGTTAAAATATTACGAGAAAAACATGTGCTTATATAGTCATATGAAAAACATACCTAATCCAACTTGAATTAGTATTTTTAGAATCCAATTCCCTTACCAATTGGGTCTCCGTTTCCATATAAAATCATGATTCTCTTTAATTATAAATCCTACCTTGGACTGGATCTACATTGGACTTGGGCCATGTAGGCTTTTTTCTCTTAGGACTATCAAGAGTCCCCCCCAATGGTATCGAATATTTATGTTCAACAAATTATTCTGAAGTTACTTTAGGCTTCCGATTGCAATGTTATTGAGTTTCACCTATTCGTAATGTTCACATTATGCTTGTTGTCCTCGAGTAAGAATAAGCTCCAATACTCGAAACGTTGTAATGCTTAACCATTGGGCATTCGTATAGAGACAGACACTTGTATCCTCCGAACATTCGTAAGATGTTTGAATCTTGGTGAATGTTCGTAAGAATAGTTGTGAGCCTATGATGAACTCCTACAGCCTCCGATCATATTGTAAAGTGCATTTCAAAGGAAGTTCATACGAACCTCGAGGATGTTCGTAACCTAAAAATATGTATGGGATATAAACTTTAAATATCTCGTGAAAGAATGTTCGACCTATGAACATCATGAATGCTTATAACGTATGAGCATCTCGTATGTTCATATCCTACGAGCATCACGGATGCTCCAATTACATTTGTAGTCTGAAGGATGAGAACCATGTAGAACATGTAAAAGTTCATTCATAACATACTAACATCCAATATGTTTGTAATCTATGACCATCCCCTAAAAGATAAATGTACCTTGGATGCTCATTAAAGCCACGTGCTATAGATCTCTTAAACCGAGGAAACTTTTCAACTTCCCCATATAGCTAACATACCCCTTACTTTGTGAAATGGCATTTATTAACCATCAGGGGCATTTGAGGGATATGGAGATTGTCCATCCCCTATAAAACCACCTCCCTTCATTTTCACTTCTCACTCTAAACTCTCACTTCCTCTTACTCTCTCTCTCTCTTCTTGCTGATAGAAAGCTTGTGCCTTCATTCTCTAAGGTTTAAGGTCATTTCTTTCTACTTTTGTCGTTTCAATCTTAGTTTATTTATTTTATATTATTCTTTTATTGAAATGGCTCCTAGACTTCCCTTAGATCCTTCCCTGTTACCTCCTAGAATAAATAAGGGAGTAATTCATATTTGTAGGAAGAAATATAGAATCCTTACCGAGTATAAGTTGTATGAAGCCCAATCAGGTTTTAGGGCCCATCATAATTCCAATAAAGAGAATAGCAATAACTGAATAGTTATTTATGTTGACCAACTGGAGGGCGGTCTCCGATTCCCTCTAGACCCATTCTTGAAACAATTTTTTTCGTGCCTATGGGATATCCCCTGGGCAACTTCACCCAAACGGGTATAGGTTCCTTACTACTTTTTGCAAGTTAGTGCACTCACAGGGTCACGAACCCTCTGTAGATATATATCATTACATGTTTAGTTTGATAAAGAAAAAGGGAGACTTGACCTTTTCTATTTCGGTAGTAGCCAACTTTAGTTTATTTAAGAAACTATCCGATATCAACCAATCTTGAAGGTATCGGTTCTTTATTATCGAACATGAATCAGACTTCAGGGATGTACCGACCATATGGGCTAATGAAGCTCCAATAGTAAGATGATTATTCGAGTCCATTGAGGATGAGCTCCCTTACTTGGCCGAACTCCATGCCCAGTGTTCTATTGTCGAACCCTCAGCTGATTATTATGCTCGGCTTTTCATTTTGAGACACGAGTATCCTGCTGATGCTGGGGTTTATGATATCATCAGTGGTGATTCTTTAGAATCTGAAGGTATTCTCTAACTCTTTTCTTTTTTATTTTTTGTAGATGGCTGAGATTGTTGACGATTTCATAGATGGGATTAATGATTTTGTAGATGAAACTCTAAGAAGTGACAATCCTAGCATTCTACCTCTAAGTGTGGAGGATTACAGTGTGGTGCTATCTTCGGATCACGACATCGAGCTTACAGAAAAGCAGAAGGGCAAACGCTTAAAGGGCTCGGATGAAAATTATAAGGATCCTACCGGTGGTGGTGAGATCCTCTTCAAGAGGCCAAGGATGGAGGGGTGTCCAAACCCCATTCTATGGATTAACAAGAAAGTTGAGGATCCGAGTATCTTCAACCCTAGTATCCGAGATCACTTGTCCGAATGCATACGATTGTCAAAAGATATGACTAAGTAGCTAAGCATGGATGAGAATGATCTTAAGAGCTAAGTGTTCTCAAGTCTTTTTGAGGTAAACAATTTTGTAAATGATTCGTACGATAATCAAATGAGATCCACCTTTTTGTTCTTCTCTAATTGTTATAATTTTTTCATACAGGCTGCTCAAGGAATCCTTCGGATGGACGATATTTGGTACACTCATAAGAGTGAGTGTAGTTTGAAGGAGTAGAAACTTAACGAGCTAAGGATTGAGCAAGAGGGTGAGATCGGAAGAATGAAGGACATCCTTAACACAGTCTGTGCTGAGAAGGATAGTGCCTTAATGAGCTTTGAGTGAGAGAAGAAGGTGAATAAGGAGCTTCAGAATTCCCTTTTTCAACTAAGTAAGAGGATTGAAGATCAAGACAAGGAAATCAATCGATTATCCAAAGCTCGCCTCAGTGAAAACAAAGTGTTCTAAGGCTTGACCGCCAGCTTCATTCAGGCTTTAAAATTGGAATGTCAACGGGTGCTGAGCTTGAAATATTCAGATCTAGACTTCAACTAAATTAACAAGATAGTAATCCGAAACTTGGGTGAATTGGTCAAGAAAGAATGATCTATGATGGTCTCAAGCAAGGAGAGTCGGTCTTCTGACCGTACTGACGGAGCTAATGAGATACTTCCTCTTGAGTCCACTGATCCCGAGGGTGTTTGTCAAGAAAATCCATCTATTGGTACCTCAAAAACTCAAGTCTTTAATCTTATGGCATATGGAGAAAATCAGTAGTTTAGAATTAGAACTTTAGTGCTTTATAAAGCATGTAACTATTTTGATCCTTAATCTTTTTGTTAACTATTTAAATGCAATGATTTCATATTTTAATGGAAGTCTCGTCTATTATTTCAATTTCCATATACCCCATATGTTTACTTGTTTGATTAGTTATGTAAGAACTCTGTTCACGAGTATTACATATTTGATCTTTTGATCTTGTATTTATATTACGAGTTCTACTAGTTCTCATATTATGAGATGGACGAGTAATGTTTACTTGTACGAGTGTTGATTTGTACTATCTTGTGAGAATATCATGAACCATTGTGTATGAGCTATCGTGCATTTCGTTGGGAACATCCGACGAGTATTATTGGTTTGGCTAGTCCATTCGTATTATGTACGAGTGTTGTGGAATTGTGAGATTATTTATTACGAACTGGTTCAGTTAGTATACATGCATTGTATTAGTGCATTCAATATAGATGAGTATTGGTGTATAGAATGTCGTATACTTGTATGTATGAGATTATTTATCGTACGATGTATGAGTGATATTGACTCGTACATGCATGATCATTATGACAAATGAGTATTGTTAAATCATACTAGTGCCTTACTCGTACAATGAACGAGTGTCATCGATTCATAGATGCGTGGTTGTTCACGAACGTGATAGTATTTCGTACGAGTTCCTTACTCGTACGATGTGGGTGTCACTGATTCATACATTCATTCATCATGAATGAGTGTACGAGTATTGTTTAGTCATTCGTTCACTATGAATGAGTATCGGTATCATTGAGTCGTTTGTTCACCATGAATGAGTATCGGTATCATTGAGTCGTTCGTTCACCATGAACGAGTATCGGTGTTTTATCGTACGATGTACGAGTATAGTTATGCATCATGATGTGAGTTCTAATGTCACAAAAATTATTTTATTTGATCGATTTGGCTATTACAAATCATTTAGATTTATTAACCCGATTATTCCTGACATATACCATACTGGTAATACTTTCTCAAATTTTCTACATTCCAATACCTAAGAATGTCTTTATCTTTCATGTCACTTAGTCTATATGCTCCTTTGCTACTTGCTTCTGTAATTCGATATGGGCCTTCCCAATTTGGTCCGAGCACAATACCCAAATTTCCTTTCCCAATTTTGGCCTTCCTCAAGACCAGGTCTCCAACATTGAAGGTTATTAGGTGAACCCTTTTATTGTGATAACGAGCAACCTATTATCTTCTAGCATCGGCAACAACTGCAACTTATTCTCTTCTTTCCTCTAGGATATCCAAAGAAATTTTATAATTGATTTCATTTTCTAATTCGACCATGTCCTTGGAAATTCTAAGTGAAAAAGATCCTATCTCGATAGGGATCACAACATCCATTCAATATGCTAGACAAAAAGGTGATTCTTCTGTTGCTTTTCTTGGGGTAGTGCGGTATGCCTAAATAATATTGTAAAGTTCCTCTACCCAGTCTTTTTTTTTTTGTCATTGAGTCGTTTCTTGATGCCTTATAAAATAATTCAATTTGTGACCTTGATCTATCCATTTGTTTGTAGATGAGCTACTGAGGTGAATCATAGCTTTATATTAAAATTGGAGTAGAATTGTTTGAATTTTTCATTATCAAATTGCTCCCCATTATCTGTAATGAGTGTATGAGGGATTCTAAATTTGAAAATTACATCTTTCCAAAAGAAATTATGAATTCTAGCTTCTGTAATTGTTGGAACTGCTTCAACCTCGATCCATTTAGTGAAATGGTCTACAACTACAATGATGAACTTCCTTTTCCCTGATGCTATAGGGAAAGATCCTAATATGTCCATCCCCCATATTGCGAATGGCCACGGACTGCCTATAGGACTCTGAACATAGGCTAGTGAATGAATTAGCTGGGAGTATATCTGGCATTTGTCACAGTTTCGCACAAGATTTTGTGTATCCTGAGATATTGTAGGCTAGTAATAACCCTGTAAAAGAACTTTTTTTACTAAGGTTACCTGAGGTTTATGAGCTTCATATATCCCTTCGTGTAGCTCTTTTAGAATGTAATTTCCTTTTTCAGGAGATATGTATTTACTCTATGGGTGACTGATTGACCTTCTATACAGGTCTCCATTTTACAATGAATACTGGGCTACTTTGATTCGAATTTTTCTAGCTTGATCTTTATCTTTAGGTAGCTTACTTGAAGCTAGATACTCGGCTATAGGCTTCATCCATTCTACTATCTTAAAAGTTCTAAGCACTTCGTTCTCTTCGATAGATGGACTAATGAGTTGCTCTCTAAGTTTTAAACTTTAGAATAAGGGCCCATTTTTACTACGGACTTTGCTAACACGTCTGCTTCATTTTAACTTCTTAAGATTTGGATTATACTCCACTTCCCTCCATTTTCTTCTAACCTTTTCAAAAGCGCCTGAGCTTTGTCCAAATATCTGATTATACTCGGGTCTTTCATTTCAAAAGTCCCTTTCAGCTGATTAACTACGAGCTGAGAATCATAAAATATTTTAAGGCTTTCGGCTTTTACTTTATTTGACAATTTTAACTTCGTGATTAGAGCTTTGTACTCCATTGCATTATTTATAGCATGGTAGGTTATCCGCACTATATATTCAATTTTTATTCTTTTGGGTCCTACTAAGATAATTTCGGCACTAGAACCGTGCCTTCCTGCGGTACTATCTATATACATTTACCATTCATACTTTTCATTGCTAAGTCCATTTACTTTTGTTATCTCTTGTATGAAATCAGATAATACCTAGGCTTTTATTATAGTTTGTGGTTTATAAGAAATGTCATGTTCCCCTAGCTGAACTGACCATTAAATGAGTCGTCTGGATGTTTCAAGCCTTTGCAAAACTTTTCTAAGAAGTTGATTTATTCTGACCACTATTCTATGAGCTTAAAAATAGTATCAGAGCTTCCTTGTGGTATGTACTAGAGCTAATGCTAATTTATCCATCTTAGGATATCGAGTCTCTGATCCTCTAAGGACTTTACTTACATAGTAGATTGGGTTTTATTCACCCCGATCTTCCTGTACAAGTACCGATGCTAAAGATTTAGTTCATACTGATAGATAAAGATACAATACTTCTCCCGAGGTTTGCCTACTCAATAAGGGCAGAGAAACTAAAAACTTCTTAATGTCCTGGAATGCTAATTGGCAATCAGCACTCCATTCAAATTTCCTAGTGTTCTTCAATGCTCGGAAAAAGGAAGACACTTCTTAGCTGAGTATAATATGAATCTTTCTAAGGCTGTTATTCATCCATTAAACTTTTGTAACTCGTTTAATATTGTAGGTGACTTTATGTTTATGATCGCTTCATTTTCTCTGGGTTTACTTCAATTCCCCTCTAAGATATCATAAAACCTAAAACTTTTCTAGCCTTCACTCCAGAGATGCATTTGTCCGGGTTAAGTTTTACCTTATATTGGTCGAATGTCTTAAAGACTTGATCTAGGTCTTTAGAATAATCATCCGAGCATCGGCTTTTAACGATTAAGTCGTCTACATAGACTTCGATAGTTTGCCCTATTTATTCCTTAAAGATGTAGTTTATGAATCTCTAATACGTAGCTCTAGCATTTTTGAGACTAAAAGGTATGACATTGTAATAATATAACCCTTGATGAGTTATGAAAGAAGTTTTTTCTTGATCTTTTTTTATGGGGATCTGATGATATCCTTGTGCGGCATCCACAAAGCTATACATCCCATGATAAGTAGTTGAATCAACCAGCTGATCTATAGTCGGAAGAGGATAGCTATCCTTTAGGCATGCTTTGTTTAAGTCTGTATAGTCTATACACATCTGATATTTTCCATTCGGTTTACACACGAGTACTACATTAGCCAACCATTTAGGGTATAAAACTTCTCTTATAAATCTTACTTCTAGCAATTTTACGGTTTCTTCTGCTATGATCTTTTGCCTCTCCGAAGCAAAGTTCCATTTTTTTATACTACCGGCTTAATAGAGGGATCAATATTCAGACTATGAGCAACTATATTACGATTGATTCAGACTATCTTCGATGCTTGTATGGCAAAAGTACTTATATAAAGCACTCGTTCAATCTCTTTTGTTACTTGGTCAGACATCTCTCTACCAATTTTAACTAACTTACCATTATTAAGTGTCAACTCGTTTAGCTCATCAACTGGTTTAAGCCTTACTCCTTGTTTCTCAACATCAATAAAGTTTTCTATTAAAAAGGCTTCCAGTTCATCTTTGGTTGCGAGCTGATAACATTATTTACCGGCTTCCTGATCTCCTTTAATTACAATGACCTGTCCTGGGATGGGGATTTTCATTATTAAGTATTTGATACTTGTTACTACTCCTGTCTCGCATAGGATCAATCTTCCAATGACTCCATTGTAAGTAAGTCGAGTATCCACTAAATTAAACAAAGATTTTAATGTAGTATGTTGTGCTGATTCTCGGATTCTAAACTCTATGTTCAGTTCAACACTACCCATTTGCTGAATTGTTCATTGCTTTAGATCTATTGATGAATCTCTCATTGTCCGGACCATGTTAGAACATTAACGACACTTCCATCATCTATGAGTATACGTTTGACCAAATAATTTTTTATGTATGCCTTGATCACCAACGCATCATTGTGTGGTTGTTTAATATAGAGTCCATTTTCCTAACTAATTGTGATAGTCAGAATCGATGAATCAGCCCCTTTTACCATATATACTTATTTCCTATGTCTTTTTTTTATCCTTCTGATATTGATTCACCACCAATTATCATATTAATAACTCTGGATGCATCCTTATGAGCTCTCTTCGTATCTTTTTAATTATCGCTCTGAGTTTCGGAACTTCTTTATTGCTTTGGAGAATCCTTAGTGAATTTTCTTAAAGATCCGGCTCTCACCAACTGATCAATTTCCATCTTAAGATCTTGGCATTCGTCCATGTCGTGACCATGATCTTGATGGTATCTACAGGACCGATTCTTATCTCTCTAATTATAATTGGATTAAGCTTTCGAGGAGTTGGTATATCAATCCCTTATTTGATCCACATTAGGATTTCCGACCTTGGTGCATTCAAGGGAGCGTATTTTTTATCATCATTCCTTAGTCTGAAGCTTGAAGTTAAACTACGTTCTTTTTTTGTGTCTTTCTTCTCATCCCTCCTCTTCATAGTCTTCTCTTTACTTTTTTTTCCACATCTCCCTCCTATCTTCATCAAGGTCAATTAACCTTGTTGTGATAGCCATTACTTTAGGGAAGGTTTGGGGTTTCTTCGTCATTATTTTGTCTCAGAGCTTTCCTATCTTTGTACTATATTTCAATGCATCTATTGCTGCTTCATTACTCAGATGCTCGATTTGCATGGCGATCTTATTAAATCTGTCAAGGTAATTTTTGAGTGTCTCATTATCACCTTACTTACAAAGTCGTAGATCATTTATTCTTTTTTTTTGGAGGAATATTTGTAATAGACCGAGTTCTGAATTGCTCCACTAGTTTTTTAAAGGTGGATATAAAGTTCTTTAGGAGTCTATAAAACTATATTTAAGCCATATTTATGAGAGTAGTAGGGAATACTCGACACATTATGGCATCATTAATGTTTTTGCAACATCATCTTTATTCGGAACATGGAGACATGAGCTATTAGATCACCAGTTCCTTCATACTGATCTAGAGATGGAACCTTGAACTTTGAATGTAACTGTGTTGTCATAATGCTACTGATGAATAGAGTGCCTCCATCCAATATACATTCCTCTATTTCGTATGGTCCTTGTTAAAACTTTATGCATTGCTTCCAACAATTGATGATTAAAGTCTGTCATATCTCTTAAAGGAGCATCAGACTCTACTTCTTATTCCAAATTAGATTTGCGTCCCTTGAGTGGTTGACTCCTATTTCCATGTGACTTGCCATGCTCATTTCCTAGGTGGATATCGTCCATCTTGCTGAGTATTACCCACGGCACCGGTTGGTGCTACGAATGTAAGAGGGCAGGAGGTACCTCCAATTTAAATTCCAGTCCTAATTTCCTGAGTAAGGTATAATAACTGTTGTTGCACAAAATAGAGTTGAGATTTGAGACTATTTACTAATGCCTCTTTATGCAATGGTGGCAAATTTGATGGAATGAATGACTGACTTGCTTCAGCCATGTTGGGTGGAGTTGAAAATTTAAGAAAACTTGGGAAGAGGACGGTTGGAAGAAATCTTGGCATATGCTGGAAGGGAGCATAATATGATGAGGATGCCCCGATTGACAATCCTAATTGTGAATTGTCGGAAGGCAAATTCAATGGGGGAGTGAATGGTTTAGTACCTCCAATGTGAGGATGTATGGAGTTCTCCCCTTAAGCAATTAGTGGAATTGCATGCGTAGGTATTGTTAATGTAGTAGATGATACTCCCTGCGAAAGCGAAGGCTTCAAAGTATTTGCCATATCTTGGAGAGTCGCTTTAAAAAGAAATCAATAAAAGAGCTTGAACTGAAAAAATAAGATTTTTCATAGACGGCACCAATTGATGAATGTGCAATCTCCTCAAGACCTGCAAGCACAAGAGAAAAACTAGAATGAGCGTGGGATCTTTGATCCACAAGTTCTCCGATGCTTAAGTCAGAGAAAATCTATTCAACTTAAAATATTAAGAGAAAGACATGTGCTTATATAGTCATATGAAAGACATACATAATCCAACTCGAACTAATATGTTTAGAATCCAATTTCCTTACCAATTGGGTCTCCGTTTCCATATAAAACACTGATTCTCTCTAATTATAAATCCTATCTTGGACTGGATCTATATTGGACTTGGGCCATGTAGTCTTTTTCTTCTTAGGACTATCAGACATTATGTCATAGTTAACGGTAATTCCTAAAAGACCAAGTTTTTGAGGATGTAATTCTTATCTTTATGAATTTTCTCCAAAGATAAATCAGACTTGAATCAATTTTTAACTTAAAAAACTTTGTCACCATTTTGTGGTTTGAACGCAATCAAATACAAATTGTCTGCCCTGAATATACATATTAACTGATGATCACCTATAATAAGTTTCACATGGAAGGAATAAAAAGAATCATGGTTAGAGAAAATTTATTAATTCCAATCAACCGACTATATATATATATATATATAAGGGAAAATTACATAAAAAATCGCAACCTTTTATAGCATTTTCAAATTAATTCATATTCAATTTTTGCTTACAAAAGTAACCACAAACTATAAAAATCTTGCAAATAATACTATTCGTCAGTTTTAGTTAACGGATAGTCACTTTTTAGTCTGTCTCAGTTGAGTGAAGCCCACAATTGCTTACTGGATTGATGACTGGACAATCCACTAATTTTTTCCAATTATTTTTAAACAAAATTCTAACCTGTTAAGCTGTCCAAACAATTTTGTGCTGACTGGAAAATCATAAAATTCTAAACTCTGAGTGTTCTTAAGTTGTCTAAACATTAAAAAAAAATATTACTTCAAAGTAATAAGCAATTGTGGGGCTTCACTCAACTGAGGTAGACCAAAAAGTGACTGCTACATCAGCTTTCTGTTACTAAAGCAGACATATGGTATTATTTGTAAAATTTTTATAGTTGGTGGTTACTTTTGTAAGCAAAAATTGAATATGGTTTAATTTGAAAAGGCTATAAAAGGTTGGAGTTTTTTTATGTAATTATCCCTATATATAATAAAAAAAGTTTAACCAAAAAATAATTGAAATAGATCAAAATATGTTAAAATTAACTGACATTGAAAAAAATTATCTATATTATATTTAAGAAAGATTATGAGGTACCAGGGGAGGTACTTATACCCCACTTCAATTCATACCAATCTTGCCACGTTGATGAGATGATGTAGCAAGATTTGCAATTTAACTTAAAGCAGCTAGTAACCGGCTTTTTTTTATAATTTTTTACTCTAATTTTGTTCAATATTTATTATTTTTAAATAAAAAATATATATTTGAAATTTCATAAATAACAATATCAAAATTAGATATTATTTAAATTATATAGATGATAAGATATTTATTGTATACAAAAATATATAATATAATTTAAATTACAAAATGTATTATTTATTGTATACAAAAATTTTTAAAAATAAAATTATAATTTTGCTCAAATAAAAATATAAGTTGAAAGGAAATATTCAACTGACTAAAACTAAAATATATTGTACTTGAAAAATATTAAAAAGTTATGTAAAATTAATTTTATTTATCACTATCGTGTTACATTTTCAAGTAATTGACATAGATTAATTATATGTATATTAAATTTATTAAGAAAGTTAATTTACTTTTCAACCTTGGTTTTATTTAAATTATTATAATCTATTTAAAGTTTATATTAATAATAACATGGATTAAAACAAAAATATGAAAATATTGATTTTATAAATATAATATTTAAGTTAGATAATATTTGATATTAATTTTAACCTTGTAATCGACTCAATTAACTAATTTCTATACTAGATTTTGAGTCGTTTAATTATATAAATAATAAAATTATGAAATATCCGTACTCAACTATAGAAATTAATAATATTTTTATTTAAAATAAAAAATAAAAAATAAAAAAATAAAATATTAAAGTTTGATTAAGATTACGAGCCCATTGAGTTATGGTAATTTAATAAACTGTACGAAATATGTAAATTTGTAAGGAAATTGTTATTATTTTATATTTTTTAATAAATATGAGCAGTACTTTGGTACCACTATAAAGGACAAATTGTTATAATTTGGTAATAATTTAATAAATTATAAGAAATATATATATTTATATGAAAATTGTTATTATTTTATATTTTTTTGGTATAAATATGAGCGATACTTAAATACCACTATAAAGGCCTTATTGTGGTAATGTGATACTAATAAACTATACAAAATATGATACAAAATCGAAAACTTAGTAACCATAGACCCTGATAGCTAACGAGATATCATACATATGATATGCAAGTTAACTCCAACGTTCAATTTGAATCCTAACCTACGTTCTTAAGGAAAGTTCAAATCAAGTTCCAAATCAGGCGATGGAAACCTTCACCCTATGTTTAGTTAGTTCAAACAACCAAAGCTATATGAAAACTTTAACCCCTTTAATCAATAACAAATATGAATTAAAGATTATAGAAAAGACGCCACAATCTATAGCCTGAAAATAAATTGATAAGTTAAAAGGACGTTCGCTACACATATGTAGTTTGATAAGAACACATGGTTTTTCAATCAAATAGAATAAACACTCTAAATTTTATTAATATTCCATCATTCAACTTATTACAATACAAAAAAATGACCTTGCTTATATAGATATCAAGGCCAAGCTTACATTGCTAATCTAGATACAAAAATATATAACTACTAATACCTATTATGGCCATTAGCTACATTAACACCCACTAATAGCTTTTATTGACCCACTAACTCATAATTGATGATAAAGATGTAACTCTTAGGGTTTTGCCCCCAAAAGAATCTTATTACAATTTTTTTGGCTGCCAATAGTGTTTCCAATATGTTCAAGGTGGATATAGGACGTGCTCCATGCATTTACTCTTAAAGAAACTATCCAAAAAATGTGCAATTAATGTGAGTCTGCAGAGTTGATGTTATTGCAATTGTAGGAAACTTACAATAGCAAGTTTCTTTAAATCTGCAATTGCAGGAAATCTATAATCGCAACAGTGCTTCCCATGCTTCCTTCCATGTGTTTTGATGAGTCTAACATGCTAAATTGAGGCTTCGTTTGTCCCTCAAGCATTTGGATTGCATTTTGATATTCTTAGTGCTTGGATTCATATCATATCCCCTTTTTTCAAGAAGATTTATCCTCAAATCTTTGTCCTCCATGCAATGTTAAAACTCAAAACACAAGGAATATTCAAAACACTCAAAAAAAAAAAAAGAAATTAACTAGACTACAAGAAAATATTTAAGAGTTTTTTTTTAATAACAAAGAAAACTTAAACAAGAACATGAATAATGAAAACAATAACACAAGGACAAAAGTGGATAGAAACTTGCACAATGAAAAGTGAACATAAAACAACAAGAATTGATAAGAGAGTTGGTTACACAAACATCAATCTTCAACACAAAATAACAATAATAATAAAAAATCACAAATAAAAAACATAAATTTTTTTTGACATATAATTAAATTTTAAAATCAAAATAATAGAAAAAGAACTTGTAGAGATTGAATTCAAGAATAAGATCAGGAGAAGATTGAACACAAAAAATAATATGGATAGAAAGAAACATAAAATGATTATTTTTCCTCTTTTTTAGTACAAGATTGACGAATTTCAAAATTACAATAATAGAAAACAAACAAAGAATACATAGAATTGAAATGAACAAAACCTGATTTGAGCCTAGCTCTGATACTAAATGATACGATATCAAAAACTTAGCAACCATACACCTCGATAGCTACCGAGCTATAATACATATGATATACAAGTTAACTCCAACGTTCAATTTGAACCCTAACCCACACTCTCAAGGAAAGTTCAAATCAAGTTCCAAATCAAACGATGGAAACCTTTACCCCATGTTTAGTTAGTTCAAACGACCAACGCCATATGAAAAATTTGACCCCTTGAATCAATAACAAACATGAACACCAGATTATAGAAAAGAAGCCACAATCTATAGCTTGAAAATAGATTGATAAGTCAAAAGGACATTCGCTATAAATATGTAGTTTAATAAGAACACATGGTTTTGCAACCACAAAGAGTAAACACTCTAAATTTTATTGATATTCCATCATTCCACTTGTTACAATACAAGAAAATAACCATGCTTATATAGATATCAAGGTCAAGCTCATACTACTAATCTAGATATAAAAACATATAATTACTGATACCAACTATAGGTGTTAGCTATATTAACACCCACTAATAGCTTTTATTGACCCACTAACTCATAATTGATGACAAAGATGTAACTCTTAGGGTTTTGCCCCCAAAAAAATCTTATTGCAATATTTTTTGGCTACCAATAATGTTTTCAACATGTTCAAGGTGGATATAGTATGTGCTCCATGCATTTACTCTTGAAGAAACCGTCCAAAAAATATGCAATTAATGTGAGTCTGTAAAGTTGATGTTGTTGCAATTACAGGAAACTTGCAATTGCAAGTTTCTTCAAAACTGTAATTACATGAAATCTATAATCGCAATAGTGCTTCCCATGCTTCCTTCCATGTGTTTTGATGAGTCTAACATGCTAAATTGAGCCTCCTTTAGTCCCTCAAGCATTTGGATTGTATTTTGATATTCTTAGTGCTTGGATTCACATCAAAATATGCATATTTATGTAGAAATTATTATTATTTTACATTTTTTTTAATTTTTATGTAAATATGAGTGGTACTTAAGTACCACTATAAATATCAAGTTGTGGTAATTAGTACAAATTTAATAAATTATATGAAATTTGCATATTTATACAAAAATTATTATTATTTTATATTATTTTATTTTTTTTGTATAGACATGAAGGCTACTTTAGTACTACTGTAAAGGCCAAGTTATGGTAATTTAGTACCAAGTTAATAAATTATATGAAATATGCATATTTATATAGAAATTATCATTAATATTTTACATTTTTTAAATTTTTTTATATAAACATGAGCTATACTTTAGTACTACTATAAAAACTAAGTTGTGATAATTTAGTACTAATTAAATAAATTATCATAGTGTAATGAATGCAAAATTCACTATACGGGAAATTGTAGTAGATGCACAAGAGTGCGGTGTTATCTGTCTAATGAAATTAGGCACTATGCTGATAAAGCCTTTGAGGGTACCACTGACCTCGCAGGTGCTAAAGAATGGCTATGAAGCACTAAAAGAATCCTTGATAGGTTTGAGTGCACCACCGAGAAGAAGGTGAGCTATGCCGTTTCTTTGTTCGAGCAAGATGCTCTTAATTGGTGGAAAATGGTACTGGGTAGCAAGAATATACCCATGACCTTGACTTGGAAAAATTTCTTGAAAGAATTTGCTAAGAAATACACACTGGCAGTATATCGGGATTGAAAGAAGATAGAGTTTCTTAAATTGTAACAAAATAACCTATCGGTGGCTGACTATGAAGTACAGTTTGTGAGGTTATCAAAGTATACTCCGAAAGAAGTCGCCACTGATGAATTGAAGAGAAATAAGTTTGAGCGGGGATTGAACTTAGACATCCGAGAGAAAATGGCAATTAAACCTCCTACTTATAGAGAGGTATTGGAGACTGTCTTGAGAGCTGAAGAGATGATTATTAAAAGGAATGAGGTTGAAGCTAAAAAGAACAAAACCACTGCTTCATTTTCAGCTCCAACTCGAACTAGTAGAAGTTCATATTTTTGAGGCCCTAGTTTTTAAAGGGGCAACTTCAAAGGAAGAAGCACGAGTCGATCTAACCAATCAAGGGGAGGATCTTTTGGCTGAGGTTTTAGAAGATTTGATAGCCGGAGGGGATAAGGTAGATCAATGAGTGGTGCATCAACTCCGGTATGCAACATATATGGGAGATTCCACTCGAGAGAGTGTTGGAATGCCAGATCAGGTGCATATTTTAATTATGGTCAGTATGGTCACTTAATCAGAGATTGTCCAGTAAAAAAATCAGAGAAGGATCTCAAATGACAGTTCAAAGCAGTGCCGAAGAGAATATATCTACTGCTAGTCAAGGAAGAAGCCGAGGTGGTAGAGGAGGTGGAGCTGGCACTTCAAGCCAAGCAGGATCCGTTGGTCCATCTCAAAGCCAAGCACAGGTCTATAATATCACTAGGCAAGAAGCTCCTAGTGCTCCAGATGTAGTTACTGGTATATTATCTATCTTTGACCATGATGCATTTGTTTTAATAGATCCAGGATCTACTTGCTCATTTCTGTCGCATGAGTTTGCATTGAGGGTGAATGGAAAGATTGAACCCTTGGAACAGAGTTTATATATTTCTATGCCTACTGAGGGTATTATAGTAGTGAATTCTATATTAAGAGCATGTCCAATATTGGTAGATGGAGAGACTTTATATGCAGGCTTGGTGATTATTAAACTAGATGAATTTGATGTCATTTTGGGCATTAGCTAAACACCATACCATTGTGGATTGTTATACTAAGGAGCTGGTAATAAATCTAGTGGGGAAAAAGATAGTATTAGTGGGAGAGAGAAAGGTTATGCCTTCTTATTTAATTTTAGCGTGACAGTATTTCAATTGATTAGAAATGGGTGTGAGGTATATTTGGCTAATAGTGTTGACACCACTAAAGTCAGTCCAGGAGTAAAAGAGGTACCAGTAGTTAGAGATTATCCTGATGTGTTTTTAGATGAATTACTGGGATTACCTCCATACAGAGAAGTCAATTTTAAGATTAAGACCATTCTGAAAGTGGCACCGATATCAATTGCTCCGTATAGAATGGCACCAATGGAGTTAAAAGGGTTAAAGAAATAACTAGAAGAGTTATTAGAGAAGGGGTTTATCAGACCGAGCATATCACCTTGGGGAGCTCCGATTTTATTTGTTAAGAAGAAGGATGAGAGTATGCAATTGTGACTACCGACAGTTAAACAAAATCACAATAAAGAACAAGTATCCATTGCAGAGAATTAACAATCTACTCGATCAATTGAAAGATGCTACGGTATTTTTAAAGATAGATTTGAGATTGGGATATTGGCAACTCCGGATGGCCAAAACTTCAATTTCTAAGACCATATTTCAAACTAGATACGGGCATTATGAGTTTTTGGTAATACTTTTTGGTTTGAAGAATGCACCTGCTGCATTCATGTCATTAATGAACAAGACACTTCAACAGTATTTAGATCATTTTATGATTGTCTTCATTAATGACATTCTCATCAATTCTTCAAATAAAGAGGTACATCAACGACATCTTCGAACCACTTTATAGATTTTAAGGGAGCAACAGTTATATGCTAAATTCAACAAATGTGAGTTTTAGATGGAAGAAATTGCATTTCTTGGGCATATTATCTTGAAGGAGGGAGTAAAACCCGACCCATCAAAGATTAAGGCTATTATGGAGTGGGAAGTACCTAGAGATATGACGGAGATTCGAAGTTTTTTGGGGTTAGCTGGATATTAGCGCAGATTTGTACAAGATTTTTCTATTATTGCAAAGCCTTTGATGAACCTATTGAAGAAGAATATGCAATTCTGATGGACCGAAATATGTCAAAGGAGTTTTGAAAAGTTAAAAGAAGCTCTTATCACTACTCCAGTTCAAAGCAATTCTTCTTTTTGAACTTTGAGAACTGCTAGTTTTGCCGCATATGCTTCAATTTCTGTTAATACATTGAGGAAAACTACTTTTCCTTCTACTTCTTCTTCTTCTTTTATTTTCTTCATTTGGAGATTCTCAGTGAAAAAACTATCCTTTTCCTGATAAAAAAGACTGAGATGCCTTGAAGCCACTAAATGAGCTGCACTAGAATTTTTCTAGGTAGGAGAAACTCCATATGACTTAGTTCTTTAAAATAATAATTGCAATAAACTTAAAATTATGCTCTAAAGTAATGAGAGCAGAAAGAACAGTGGATCTCTGAGTTTTTTGTAGCGTGCCCATCTTTAAACTCAGGATAGTTTTTAGTGACTCCTTCACTTTACCCACTTGAACCTTATCTGACACTAAAAGAGAGCTATTTTGGGTCTTGGGGGTGTCTCTAGATAGCTTAAATCCACTGAAATCTCCACTTCATTAATAGAGAACCATAAATTATTTTCCTACATGAAAGTATACATAAGTCAAGGTTAAAATATTACAAAGCACTTTTTTCAAGAGTTCAAGAAATAAAAATGCAAACCTAAGTAATAGTTACAGAAGTGATAGGGTCTAAGATGGGAGCTATAATAGGGGGAGGTACAATATCTTTCTTTTCATTAGAAAAGAAGGAAGTAACTGGGGAAGGTGAGCTAGAAGATGTGGTATGCTCCTTTCTTTCGTGAGCATCAACTATTCCATCAGGCAATCTGTTTTAGAAATTAATAAAGGAAGTGAGCATAAAGTATAAAGTTAAAAAAGAAGAGAACTTACTAGACCCTGCTTCTTCTTTTTCCTCACTATCACTCGTGTTTATACTTTTGCTTTTGCTCTTTTCTTTTTCCACTTCCACCACAATAGGTTCTTTCTCTTTAGATTTTTGCTTTAAGATGCTTAACCTTTATGCCTTTTAGCTTGGAGGTGCAGGAGGTGGAGAAGTGACCTTCCTTTTCTTTACTGGCAGAAGAGCTTGAACTTTCCTTTGCTTTTCTCTTTGGAAGAAGCTTGACATTTTCCTTGCTTAGATGAAGCAATGATAACCCCTGCAAAGCAAATGCAAAGATTTAGTAGTGTTGTGGAAAGAAAAGGAAATAAAGAATTGTATAAAGTTAAAAGTTACTTACCTTGAGTGTAAAGATAAATAAATTTCTTGTATTTTAGTTGCCACCATTTATCATGAGTAGGTATATGTACTAAGTCCGTAATGGCAACATGGAAATGCAAGTGTCTTAGAGAATCCTGCAAGTTCTTTATGATGTCTTTAGAACAAGATTTAGGATTATCCATGAAATAAGCGAAGAAATGAGGATCCAAAGAAGGAGGAATATACTGATTTAGCCTAAATTGGTGAGCACAAAGGAAAGGGAGATATTTTTCAAAAGCAAAAGAAGTACTAGACATCCCGCCCTTATTTTGTTGAAATGTAAAATTACCACCTATGATAAATAATCTAGGGGTGGTAACTTTATAGAAATATTAATTGTCAATAATATCACTTAGGCCATAGAAGTGATGTAACCATCTCAAATGATCTATAAAGGACCAGTAAAGGAAATGTTGTTTGTCTTTGAGCTTTAAAGCTAGAAAATAACCATAGATCTAATAAGAAGGTCTAGATCACTTATAGGAAATAAAGTAAGAGCCATTGTTAATAATTCAAGGAAGAGGTATAGCATAGGGATTGTCATTTATTTTCAGAAGAAATCAAATTACAATGTTTGCAGAAGCCAAATGCTACCATTAAAAGACTTAAAAAGTTATTTCAGACACTTTCGTAGATTGTGATAAAGATAGCCTAAAAGGATAGGATCTAAGGCAAAATGTTTACCCTCAGCTAATGCTATAGCTATGGGAAGATACTTTGTGCTAGGTTTTACTGAAACAAAATAAAAAACGAACTTGCATAGGAGTACCCATAAGAAATCAACATGTTCATCAAAAGTGGGCTTCTAAGAGCATTTTTCCTTAATTAGGCTATTATAGTTGTAATACCCAACCCCACCACTACCCTTCTTAGAAGGTAACACACTTGACCTTTCGAACTTAAGCACTGATGTAGTCGAGTATTACTTCTTTCTTAATCATGAACTAGTTAACTCTTCATCATATGAATATACATTCCAAAATTTCTTTATTACTACTATACACAAATCTCGCAATGGAAATTATTAATTTTCAACAGTTTAAAACTATAACATACTGTTACCAAATATTCTATCTAAATAATATTCTTGAGATTCTTCACTACTCCTGCTTCCCTTATTAAATATCTAGCTATCTCTCAGACAACCACTCAACTCTAAAAAATTTAACAAAAAGGAGTGGTGAGTATTTTCGGCAGAAAATACTCAGTGAGTGAATAAATTAATAAGAAATAAAATATTTTAATAAATCTCGATATCTCAAAAGATGAAAACTCAAACACATAATTTAGAATAATATCATAATAGCACTATTAAAGTAAACTATACATAATAGCACTGTTAAAGTAAACTATACACATATTATGGTGATATCGGATTTAGTGTGATCTAATTTTACACCGAACACAATACCAATAAGTCAGTGTGCATATGACAACCTAAGTTTAATCAACACTTAGACCAATATTAACTCAAATGCTAAATCCTAATTAATATATGTATCTGGCCCTAGGAAACGGAATAACATATACCTTGGATATAGTCTTTCATTTACAGGAGAGAATGTATACCTAACCCCAGGTGACGGCTATACATACTTATGTATTTAACCACTTTACAACCATAGGGTAGAATGTGTACCCGGCCCCAGGCAATGGCTATATACTTTTACCAACTGATATGTTTAAGGTAATATGTGTATCCGGCCCCTGGCATCGGCTATTTATATTTACCAATTACATCTACAGGGTAAGATGTGTACCCGGCCCCAGGCATCGGTTGTACTCATCTACCAACCCTGCCATATCCCTAATATGGACTTACTAACTCTTAGTACTATATGCACTGATGCTCATCATTATATCAATCACTCGTGAGTTGCTGTGTTCCGAACACAGCCTTACATATTATAATTTTAGTGTATTTTCAAATCTATTTATCTTTATGATCAATCAAAACTCTGTATTTACATTGTAAATCATATATATCACAAATCTAGGTTAAACGCTAATCAGAAACATCTTAAAATAACATTTTTAACCACTGAGGCATCAGTACAGTACAGAGGCGTCGCCTGTTCATCCTCATATCACTAAGGCACCGCCTGAATGGCTTGCTAAGGCGTTGCCTTAGTGCACACTAAGGTGCCGCCTGAGGGCCATTGATGGACTGAGGCGTCGCCTCAATACACTAAGATGCTGCCTCAGTGCAATCAGGCACCTCCTAATCGCACTGCTGCAATGTTCAAATTTTCAAATATCATACCAGAGAGATTAAAAATACCTAAAAATATTTCAATCAATGCAAAGATTTAAGAAAACATAGAAAATGTTGGTTCCTCCTTTTTCTTTCTTTTTCTCCTTCCTTCGCTAGTCCCTTCTTCTTCCTTCCGCTTCTTTTTTTTAAGTTAAAGATATGGCAGTTTAGCCATATCCTTTTATTTAGTCCCTCAATTAATTTCTTTCAATTAAGTTCTTTATTCAAACTTATTTTTATTACAAATTAGTCCTAACCCAAATTAACTTTAATTATTCGGGTACGGACATGATAATTCTCTCCCTCTAAAAAGAATTTCGTCCTCGAAATTCAATGAACGGTTATCATGATATTACTAAAAATCTCTTTACCTTAATCTTGATCCTTCTCTTCATTACGATCACAATTATATTCTTTAAAATTCTCTATATCACAATTTAATTTAACAATTTCCGCATTTAAATTCTCATACTAATAAAGTACTTGTTTCTTATCAATAGCAACTATCACTAATTTAACAACCATATCTCAAGATAAACTGTTCTTTAATTTATAGACTTCCAAAACCACAATAACAATTAACATAAATAAAGTTATAATACTATAATTATATTTTCTACTAAGGAGTCTACTTTACAAATTAATTATACATTTTATCACATTATGTGTATCTGTTCTTTTCCTGCTCAGTTACTATAAATACTCTAACTTGCTGAGCATTACCGACCACACTAGCTCACTGACCTACAGGTCCTTTTTGAGATGGTCCTATATTTACACTTGCTTCATTTTGTACCCCTCCTACTCTATTGGGGTTTGGGGGTTTACCTCCTCTCATAATGTAAAGTATTTGATCCTTGCATCAACTACTCTGCTAACACCTTCTCAGGATAGTCACGAGCATAGTGCCTTATCTCATTACACTGATAACACCACACTCTTGTGCGTCTACTACAATTCTCCATATGATGACTTTTGCATTCATTATACCATAATATTGCATATGTTTTTTCAATATCTGTTTGTCCATATGGTGCTATCAGTTGCCTTATCGATGCTTGACTTCTTTGAGGTTTACTATTTCTTCTACTTTTAATATTTTCTTCCGAATTAGAGGTAAATTTTAATTTCTTATTCTCATTCCAAAATTGCTTCTTCGACTCATTTTCTTCGTTTAGCTTCTTCTAATTCCTTAGCTAATCTTTCTTGCTCTATGGCTTTCTCAACCCACCCTCTAAAGGTTGTGCCAGTATACAGATTAAGCTTTCCACGTATTGTCACTTTTCATTTCTTTCATAGGATACACATCTTTTGTATACCGGTATAGATCTTTAAACTTGTCAGTATATTCCCTGACAGTCATCAAACCTTGTACTAAATTTATAAAAGAAGACCTCTTTTGCTTCTAAAATGTCTCAGTCAAATACTCTCTATTGAACCCCTCTTTAAATATTGGCCAAGTGAAAGCCTCTCCATACAAATTTCTTAATCGGATCAACCAATCATCAACTTTATCGAATATAAGGCCATATATGTTACTCACCTTCTTTTCATCACTTAACTATAATGTAGTAAAAGCCTTTTCCATGGTCTTAACCCACTTGTCAGCTTGATCAGGGTCTAAAGTACCATGAAAGTTATAGGCTCCACACTTCTTGGTATGTTCGATAATGTCTTCTAGTTTCTTATACCTTTCTCTCTCCGACATTACTATTGCCATTGTACGTACTAAATTAGTAGCATCTATCTATACTACTGGTAGTGTTTGTTGATTCAGCATATTAATAGGTATCATTGGCTGCGACGGTTGGTAATTATTTCACGCTCTCCCAAGCACATTGTCAAAAATTAAGATAGAAGCATCCGGTACTGAACTATCTTGTTGACCACCTATTTGAGCATTACGTATTTCATTTATATCTTTGCCAACTGATGCTGATGACGGAAATGATGCTCATGGAAATGCTTGACCCCTAGTCGAGATATAAGCCAACTTTACTAACTCCACTCTATTATCCTGGATGCCATGTCCTCTACCTCTATCTCGACCTCTACCACGTCTATGACCTCCTATATGACTCCCTCTAGTTCTTGGCATCTCTTTGAAATTCAAAATTAACATAATCAATTACTATTAAAACTCATATCATCACTAATATCCATCAAATTCTATATTCTTTAGTGTCTATAGAACCTAATAACCTAGAGCTCTGATACCAAAACTATAACACCCAACCCCACCACTACCCTTGTTAGAAGGTCTCACACTTGACCTTTCGAACTTAAGTATTGATGTAATCTAGTATTACTTCTTTCTTAATCATCAACTAGTTAGCTCTTAATTATATGAATATAATACATTCAAAAATTTCTCCATCATTATTATACACAAATCTCGCAATATAAATTATTAATTTACAACTATTTAAAACTATAACATACTGTTACCAAGTATTCTATCTAAATAATATTCTTGAGATTCTTTACTGCTCTTGCTTCCTTTATTAAATATCTAGCTATCTTCCAGACAACTACTCAACTCTAAAAATTTTAATAAAAATGAGTAGTGAGTATTTTCGGTGAAAAATACTCAGTGAGTGAACAAATTAATAAGAAACGAAATATTTTAATAAATCTCGACATCTCAAAAGATGAAAGCTCAAACACACAATTCAAAATAAGATCATAATAGCACTGTCAAAGTAAACTATACACATATTACGGTAATATCGGATTTAGTGTAATCCAATTTTACACCGAATGCAATACCAATAAGTCAGTGTGCATATGATAACCTAAGTGTAATCAACACTTAGACCAATATTAACTCAAATGCCAAATCCTAATTAATATATGTATCTGGCACCAGGCAGCATAATAATATATATCTTGGATATGGTCTTTCGTTTACAAGAGAGAATGTATACCCGGTCCCAGACAATGCCCATACATACTTACGTATTTAACCACTTTACAATCATAGGGTAGAATGTATACCAGGCCCTAGGAAATGACAATACACTTTTACCAACTGACATCTTTAAGGTAATATGTATATTCGACCCCTGGCATCGGCTATACATATTACTAATTACATCTACAGGGTAAGATGTGTACCCGGCCTTAGCCATCGACTGTACTCATCTACCAACCCTGTCATATTCCCGACATGGAGTTGCTGTGTCTCAGACACAGTCTTACGACTCATAATTTTAATATATTTTCAAATTTGTTTATGTTTCTGATTAATTAAAACTCTGTATTTACATCGTAAATCATATATATCACAAATCTAGGTTAAACAATGATCAGAAATATCTCAAAATAATATTTTGAACCACTGAGGCATCAGTATAGTGCAGAGGCACCGTCTCTATGGCCACTGAGGCACCACATGTTCATCCTCATATCACTAAGGCTCCGCCTGAATGGCTTACTAAGGCATCACCTTAGTGCTCACAAAGGTGCCGCCTGAGGGCCATTGATGGACTGAGGTGTCACCTCAGTGCATTAGATCGCTACCTCAGTGCAATCAGGCACCACCTGATCGCACTATTGCGATGTTTAAATTCTCAAATTTCACACCAGAGAGATTAAAAAAACCCAAAAATATTTCAATCAATGCAAAAATTTAAGAAAAATAGAGAAAAGAAGGAAATCCACTCACAAAATGTTGGTTCCTCCTTTTTCTTTCTTTTTCCCCTTCCTTTGCTAGTTCCTTCTTCTTCTTTTTGATTCTTTTTTTTAAGTTACAAATATGGCGGTTTAGCCATATTCTCCTATTTAGTCCCATCAACTTAATTTCTTTCAATTAAGTCCTTTTTCCAAACTTATTTTCATTATAATTTAGTCCTAACCTAAATTAACTTTAACAATTCAGGTACGAACATGACAATAGCTTTTATAAAATTTAGAGGGCATAGTGGGGTATTTAGCATCGTTAATCAAGCATATTATGTCATCCCCAAGGATAGGTAGGCTAGTAAGGATGAATATATCCAAAAGATTGATAGACATATGCCTATAAAGAAAGGCAAAACAATTGGAGGAAGGGAACCAAAACCTTAGAGTTATAGCAACAATATTAGGTTGATATACATTTGGTTGCTTGGAAATATAAATAAACTGCTCTATACCAGTTGTGACCAAAGGGAGTGAAAAGTAGGAAATAACCTATCCACCCATTAGTTTTATGGATCATAATTCCTAACCTAAGAGTTGAGGTAAGAAAGGTGCTCTTCAACATCTTGGCTCATAAGAAATGTTTGAAATAGAAGAATTTAAATAGGGAAGAGAAGGTCTTTCTATGGGAACCAGAGAAGAAGCTCAAGGTAAAAGGGTGAGATGACTGCCATCTTTATTGCTATAAGCGAAGGACCTAAGAAAGAAGAATTGAGTAAGTTTAATGGCAGTAAAAGAATGAAAGAGTAAGAGTGAATAAAGTGCTCACCTCACTTGAAGAAAATTCGAGCATTCATCCATAGAAAAATCTTTAACAACAGTGATTTTCATGTCCTAAAAAGAAGGTGAATGTAAGTATTTGCATAAAGGAAAGAAAGAGATGTAAAAGGTAAAAAGAGAGATATCTCCAAGTCATCTAACTCTGAGAAAGTTAGTTGTTTACCAGCTAAAGTGGATGAAGAATGAGATACTATTGTTACTGGGACTGATTTTAAGGACATGAGCTATTTGCATTTGAAAGGTAAATAAGGATGAAATTTGTCCAAAATAAAATGGAAAGTGGTAAATTACCTATTGGGCGGTGTCTCTAGTTTTTTGAGCATTGGAAGAATTAGCACAAGTAGAAAGTCCTAGAACTCCACCTATAAGAGTATTAGACATTTTGCTTGAGGAAAATGGAGGGGAATAGTTATTGAGGAAGTATCAAGCAAATACAAAGCATTTTATCAAGGAAAAAATAAAGAAAATTCATTTTCATCGAGCAAGTATACAAAAATGGCTTAAAATTTGAGGAAATTTTTATAGATTTCTTAGGTTATTTATCATTTTGAACATTAATATATGTAAAGATGCTAAGGTGAACTTTATAAGGTGTTGAAAGTATATTCATTCTTAGAGTGCAATTTCTCATGAAAAATAGTTCTGAAAAAAATGAAAGTTTAACTTGACCAAAGTAAGTTAAAAATTTATATTTAGCCTAATAGCTCTAATGAAATTCAAGTAAAAGTGCTTAAATAAATATAAAATAATAATTTTATCAAGTGTGATAAGGAAATATCAAGGTATTTCTTGAGGGTAACATGTCATTAGTTCAGGCTAAATGATGTAAAAATACAAAATAACAAAGTTTGCCTGATGAAATGGAGAGATAATGAGCAAGAAAGGTATAAGAAAATAATTAATGCTAATAGCATAAGAACTTTTGTAAAGCTACTGTACATATATGTAGCTAAACCTAGCATTTGTGCTAAGTAAATTATTGAAAAATGACGTTTTTCCTTAATGTTATATAAAATTGATCATCATTGATTTGTGCAATAGAAAGAAGGTGGAATACTATAAGAAACATAATGAGAGATAATGGCCAAGTGCAAATTTTAAGGTGTACTAGAATGAAAATCTTGCTTGATAAAATATGTAAGCTAATTGAAGTTTGTTGATGAAAATGATTTAAAAATTTAAAATAAATCAACTATAAACATGATTTAAGATATTTGCATTAAATTTTGGTGAAAATAAGAACATGTCATCAAGTTTTGTGTTATTTCAGTTTAATAAGCCAAAATTCCTTGCAAGGTGAGGCACTTTAAGTAAAATTATACAAATAAATTATTTTGGGCATCTTTTGTCAAATGAATCAAAATTTGCTTTTGCTTTGAAATTTTACTTTGTAAAAACATAAGCAAATTAAATTGATCAATTTGACAAAATAAACCTTGGGCTAAAATTTAAATTTTTGATGCATAATTAAATCCACTTTGGGGAGTCTAATATGCTTGGCCAAATTTGCATTAAATTATTATTAACACAATTAAAGGTTTGGCTAGCATGTGAATTATAAAATAATTTCTTGAAGTGAAATTGCATTAATCTAATGTTTCATCAAGCAACCTGACATTGATAATGCAAAATTCCCAAATGCAATAAAATGATAGTGATAAATGCTATTTTATAGTAGAATCATCAATTTTTTGTCATTAAGTAAAGGTGATGATAAATAAGTTTGGTCATCAAATTCATTCACAAGCAATAAATTACCATTCTATAATGAATTATCAACAATATCACAAGGCATCAGTGTAACAACATAGGATTTTGTGGTTCATATTATTATCATTAACGCAATAAGAGGAAAGATCATCAATAACTATTTGCACTAAGAAGCATTAAGCCATCATCAGTACTACAGTACCAAACAGAAACTCAAAATAAAGTTTGAAGATAAAAGGCGACAATGTCATCGAGAATTGACATTATATCCAATGGCTACAAAGGATTCTTGAATTAACATGTATCATACACCTCTCCTTGAAAGACTCTTGTCCTCAAGAGTAACAGCAGGAAATCGGAGTAACAAGTCATCATAAAATTCCCAAGTAGCATCTGTAAGATCAGAATTACTCCATTCAACTAATACTTGAGTAGCTGCAGTATTTTTCCTTTTCACTATACGACGGTCATGAATTGCAATAGGAATAGGAGAAGAAGAAGGAGGCGGTACCAATGGTTGAGGTTGTTTATTAGAAGGAAGGAGTTTTTTTAGTTGAGAAACATGAAAGGTAGGATGAATGGAAGTAGAAGAAGGCAAGTCTAGTGTGTAAGCTACCTTACCAATGCGATCCAGAATTTTAAAAGGACTATAGTACAAAGCTGAAAGCTTGTGGTTAGTCCTGGCATGTAGAGACTGTTAGCAGTATGGCTGCAACTTAACATATATATAGTCTCCAATAAGAAATTCACGATCAGTTCTGTGCCTGTTAGCTAGTTGTTGCATTCGATGCTGAGCTCGGGTAAGATGATGCTTTAATAATTGTAGGACTGATTCTCTCTCAAACAAGAATTGATCAACAGCAGCTACATGAGAATCTTTAGGGAAGTAGGGTATATGCAAAGGAGGAGGATAACTATATAGGACCTTAAATGGAGTATGTTGTGTAGTAGAATGATGATTGGTATTATACCAATATTCAACCAATGATAACCACTTAAACCATTGTTATGGTTTATCAAAACACATACATCTCAAGTAGGTTTCCAAATAACGGTTCACAACCTCTGTTTGGCCGTCGGTCTGAGGATGATAAGTAGTTGAGTGAGCTAAGGTAATACCTTGCAACTTGAACAATTCCTGCCAGAAATTACTAAGGAAAATAGTATCTCTATCACTAACAATTGTTTGAGGAAGACCCTGCAACTTGAAAATATGATCCAAGAAACTTTGGGCTACAATGTCTGCTGTAAACGGATGCTTGAGGCCAATAAAATGAGCATATTTACTCAATCTATCGACTATTACAAAAATAACAGATTTTTCGAAAGACAATGGAAGGCCTTTAATGAAATCCATAGTAATAGCAGTCCATATACCTTGAGGAATAGGCAATGGCTGAAGCAGCCCTGGATAAGCTACTTGTTCAGGCTTACATTGTTGACAAATAGCACAACTGCGGACATAATTTCTAACATCTTTTTCTAACCCCTTCCAAAAAAATACAGTCGAGATTCTTTTAGAAGTAACCAAGATACCCGAGTGACCAACTGAAGGAAGATCATGGTAAATGTGAATAATTTTTTGCTTCAAAGAAAAGTCATTCCCAACCACCAATCTGCCCTTTCGTAGCAAAAGATCATCTACCAAAGAGTAAGGAGAATCAGCTTGAGGATTTAGTTGTAAGTTTTGAATAATCTGCTGTAGAGAAGAATCAGTTTGCCAACTGAGTTTGATTTGGTGCAATAAATCACTCTGAACTGAAGAAACTACTAAAGAAAGAATCTCAGTAGATGGTAACCTGGATAAAGCATCAGCCACTAAATTTTCTTTGCCCTTTTTATAACAGATATCAAATTGGAAACCCATCAATTTGGCAAGCCATTTGAGCTGACCTGTTGTTGCCACTCTTTGTTCTACCAAGTACTTCAAACTTTGGTGGTCAGTGTTAATTATAAATTTCCTGCCCATCAAATAATGCTCCCACTTTGTAACAGCAAAAACAATTGCTAACAATTCTTTTTCATAAACTGAGAGAGCCTTGTTTCTTGAAGACAGAGCTTTGCTAATATAAGCAATAGGATGGCCATGCTGCATAAGAACCGCGCCTATACTGTCACGCCCCAACTCTGAGTCACGTGACCGGCACATGAAACTAGAAAATTCAAGGTTTTCGAGTCCCATGTAAGCCTTTGAAGAAAACACCACTCAATAATAATAATAATATTATTATAACTCAACATTGGCTTAAAGTTAAAAACTATTACATAACTTAATAAGATTGCACCATTAAAAAAATTTTACAACCAACATCTATCGCTACTGCGGAATTCTAGATTACAAGCTTGTAACTAGACAAAAAAAACA